>JABFQM010000797.1:0-28608 GCA_022816865.1 Zelostemma sp. ZL-2020
ATTCATCGAATAACCTCTAATCTCTGAGAGATCGATAACAATGACAGTAGCAGACAATGGTGATATCCCACTGTCTTTCGCAGGGCAACCACGTTCGAGAGGGGGAGTGTCGATGTTCCTGCTCCCTCTCTTTCTCCGACACATTGGCCTCCTCTTGAGAAGCAATTGTCCCACGTTCTCTCGTATAGACACACGCTCTCTCTTCCGAAATAGCCTACTCCAGCTCAACACACCCTGAATGGTAGTGTGCACAAGAGCACGTGCTGAGAATCCTTGAGACTAGCACATCCTGCGAGGGGGTTGCGTTGGGGGCGGATCGCAAAATTTATAAAGGTCTACGTGCCTCTCGAGGGGGCCTCCGGATACTTTATGGGGTGTTTTGTTTCACAGTCGAACCCCGTTAAAGCGTCATTTGCAGCGCGCCCGTACCACGAGGGACAGTTGTGATTTATGAATGTTTTTACTCGTAAAAACGAGCCGCGTCGAATCGCGTCACTGTCGAGTTCACTGGTCTTTGGAATACTGCTGACTTTTTAATATCACTTCATTCCATTAATTCTCGCCGTTTTCACCGGAATATTCGGCTTAACCTGACTCGTTATTTCAACTGCTGACTCGTCTTGTATTCGTACCGCGCAACCCTTGCCACTCACAATTACGCGGTTCAACAAGGCATTAAAATGCTTCTAATTTTCTCAATCCTCTTCGTTACGGTTATTCTTCGAATGCCATGATCTCCCCCGCCCCTCTCTCTCTCTCTCTCTTGCCTCTGAATTGCTCTGCTTTATGTTTCTTTTCACTTTCAGTACTTTACCTTACTCTAGTACTTTGCTTTACGTTACTCTTAGTACTCGTTCAAGTTCTCTTTATGAAATTCCTAAAACGCAAGCACGGAGTATGTATCACTTTGTGCTCGCACAATAGATTTGAAGATTCACGCTTCAGCAGATTCGCATTCGACAAAAATAGTGATGCCACTGCACGTGAATATTTCAAGAAAGAATGAAAGCCTTCGACTGTTGCAAGAAAATCTAGTGACACTGACGGGCGAGTCCCGGTAAAGTTATCCGAGTCTTTGTTTCCCGTCTCTCGAAGCGTGACAGTTTCCGCTTGTCTTCGCCTTCTTTCACACTTCAACGTTGTAAATGCGAACCATCGAAATTACGAAACATACTCTTGTAATTTCAGGTCACTTTACATGGTAATTGCTGAGAAAATATATCCTCCCTTGTCACTTGACTGCACTAAAACGAAACTATAAAACCAATTTTTTTTGCAAATGACATAAAGGTGTGATAAAATCTCCGCAGCATTACGGGATTGATAAAATTAAGCTTCTGGTCAAAGAACTGTCGAGCGGATCGATCGATTCCACTGTATCACTCAAGATCGTTCGGGTCAGCAAAGCTGAATGACGACAGGCGGCGATGGCGATGCTCGTTGTTCAGAACCTTCTCATTGCAGCGTACGGCGATCCAATGCCGGCTACTTGTTGACTGTGTTTCTCGTCGCTGGCTTATAGCATCGCGGTGAATTATCGTCTCTCCGACTTGAAACGGCTATCTTGACGGGGAATCTGAAAATTTATTACCCTGAGCCGCGAATGAAACGTAATTATGGCTCTTTACGATATCTGCTCGCCCTGATCTTTCGCCAAGATACCCGCATGGACAGTGGAGACGTTTTCGAGTAGGTTTTAACCGAGTTGCGGGGTGCGCGCGATACCAATATCGCAACTGAGCATCGTCCATTTCAAAGCACAATGTTCTCGGGCGAGTAAAAAATACAAAACTCCTTCCTCGGCTCATGCATTTTTCATGTAAATGCGTTCTCGTGAAGAATATGAGCCCCGAAGAAACAACAGTAAATGAGGGAATTCGCACAGGTGAACATGTAGGCTGCGAATAAAGCGCATTCCCTTCGGACGAAAGCGAAGAAAGTCGAGAGAATTCTTGGTGAATTAAACAAAGATAAAAATGCGTTATCTCGAATGCGGGCAGAGAAAACGTACTTCTTCAAATCTTTCGACGTCGCAAAGTCCGAAGAAAGTTTTGGACGTATGAACTTTGGCTTTAATCTGCGATTCGAACCTCCAAAAAGTGACAAAGTGTCGTTTCCTCTGCGGAAGAGAAATCTCACTTGGTCTAATAGATACGGACCTTATCAAATCAGCCGGGTTCGAGTAATAAAGCCAATTAGGCGTGCAGTAGCTCCGCAAAGAAAGGAAGGTGGAAAGAGCGTCGCGCGAGAGAAGGAGGCATTCGTAGAGGAGGAAAATCGCTTACTATTGGCGAAGCTCCAAATCAATTTAAAAGTTCGTAGCTCTCGCTGCCAATCTTTCGGGCGACTAATGCGCTGCGAATCCGTAAGTCGTTACGGCGAGGTGCCCCATGTGCTTCCGCGGACCACCGGTAATGACAAGCAGAATAGCGTGATGAAGTTGAAGTGTCGGGGCACAATTAAATTCACTTCGCAGTACCTCGGTGTACTTAATGAAAAATCCAAGTTTCTCTTGATGGATCGATCCCTGCTTGACATGGGAGCAACTGAAGGTTGTAGCATGCGAGACGAGTTGAAAAGCAAAAAGCAAAGAACGAGGATTCAACGATTCTCGCTGTCGAAACTTTGCCATGGCATGCATAAGTGTGGGAAATAATTACCGGGAAATGAATCGAGTCATCGACTGTCCAAGGCCGCGTTATAAAGCCCAGTCAAAATTGGGGACTAATGAAAGTTCTCTTCCTCAAGTTTTCGGTTGTGACTCCGGCGTTCACGGCATCGGATTGGTCTAGAGACCGTTCGGGAACGCGGAGGGTAGACCAGGACCATTGTTCTCGGGAGTAATTTACGTAGGCTTTTTTTTTCGTCTTGACTGTGACAATGGTTTCGGTGAACTGTTCGAGACACGCGGAGACGGCGACGAGAAGGAGCAGAGTTCAAACAACAAGACCACCGCGAGCAGCCAACCAGTTAACCGGCTTGCCAGTGAAGCTATACCATTCGCAGAATGCTAAGTTTACTTTGCGAACTTGTGTGTAGTGCCGACGCTCTTTGCTTGCTTACCGCGCATACCTAGTTATGAGTCCGACAACTTCGGTAACGTCATTTTTGAGACGGCCCCGAAATCACGGAAACTTTTCATCCCTGAAAAGTATCCCTCTTCGTCGAACGGCTAAACATGCCTAAACAATCGCGATCGGATCGAGCGCTCGGCGAACGTTTTATTTACATGAATTCCGTGTCACATGGCCCGCGAAGTAATAAAACAAAAACCCGGCAAACACAAAATTTGCCAAGGGGCGATGATTCTTTGCCCAAGGCAAACGTCATTATAGCGGATCAATATTTATTTGCATGTTGCCATCGACTCCGATTTTTCGAGTGAAATTCGACTGCTTAAACCTACATCGAGATAGGAAATGATAGCTTCTGGAGTCCTAAAAGAGACTAGACTTGTTGTAATCTGCGATGGAATCGACACAAACACACGACTGTAACAGCCCTGAAAATTTCCCATTGATCTTTGGGTGAAGGACTTATGTAAATGTGAGAACAAGAACAAGCAGCTTCGTGTTGGTTCCCATATCTGTCGAGATAACGCCCAAGTATGTTCTACAGTTGTGTACCTAAGGAAGTAGGTAGATCCAACACGATGTGCTACGCAAGCAACACGGCAATAAAGTTTATTGCGGAAATGCATTAGATCAAATACACTCTATACTCGTTCGCCCTCACTCTCGTGCCTCCGTCTCAATCCCAATCTTCCCCTCTCAAGCACAGCCTGCCCAAGTTCTTCGAGCAAGCGTCAAGTACTCGGGGGTTTCAATAAGCTCGGTTAGATATACTCAGAAGCTAGCATAACCCCGCTTCGCTTCTAAGCGCAATCGAACTGTGACACGCCAAAACGCGTGTCTTGTAGCTATTCCACCTTCAGTCTCTGATACCACCACCATTCCTTTGCCGGGAGCTCCTTCGCTTATTGTTATTGGTATAGAGAGACAAACGAGGATACTTGATTCTCCGGAACAGAGATCAAGATGTAATCGCAGAGATAACGATCGTGGGGAATTTAGGAAAGCGTTGCCCCGAATAAGAATAAAATATGCGCTTCCATGATACGGTGAAATTTGTGATGCTTACGAGGTAAAAATGATTCGAAGGGAAAGGGAAAGCAAAAGAAAAATATGATCAGGGCATTAGGGCGTTTAGTGTTGCAGGTAAAAAGTATACGGAGGCATAATAGAATAGATAGCGAATAGGCAGGAAAGCAGGCCCGGCGGTGCTTCGAGAATACTTTAGCGAGCATATAAACGCTATTTATGGCTGCATAAACCAACGATAGGGGGTATAATACAGTCACACACTT
Source organism: Zelostemma sp. ZL-2020 (assembly GCA_022816865.1). Taxonomy (NCBI): domain Eukaryota; kingdom Metazoa; phylum Arthropoda; class Insecta; order Hymenoptera; family Platygastridae; genus Zelostemma; species Zelostemma sp. ZL-2020. The sequence goes on from JABFQM010000797.1 coordinate 4,367, forward strand.
TCGATCTGACCCCAAACCACCTCCTTTGCGATGTAGCATCTATACGCGTATCTGCAGCGAGCGATCGGCAGCACTTTTTCCCCTCCTCTTCCCCCCGCAGCCCTTTTCTCAATCTTCCTCGAGTTCTCTTTCCCCGCATTGATTTGCATAAGACTTTACCTGAGACACGTCCTTATAAATCTACCTCGAACCTTGCACGCTATCGAATGCGCGCGCGAACGTGAAGATGGGCGAATAAATTCGAACTTTCGAAGGACGCCAACGTTTATTCCAGTCGTTGGCTACGTTTTTTTACATGCACGAATAAAGGTAATGGCGAATTTTAGCAGTTAATCAGATTTACGATCTTTCTTGGATTTGATACCTCTTGCGAATTGCTTTTTACGCGTAGTATCCCTTCGATCGAAGATAAGTGTAGTTGAATATGCCGCTCGGCAAAGTTATACGATTGAGGTACTCGAATAATACGAGTGACATAATAAATTTCGTAGCTTTACGCCCAAAAAGTGATGTGTGACGATTTTCGTTATTTCAGACAAGAGTATATTTTTACACTTCCAACCCCGTACGATAACTCACCTTTTTTTATATTTATATTGCGATTATAAAATCGAAATCGTAAGAAAGAAAGTGAAAAGTTATTTTACTTCCAAAGACAATTAATAACAATTATCGGTAGGATGAACAATCAATTAGAACAGTCGACGGAATGGCTGGAAGAATAAGGTATAATTTTGTATGATCGTCTTGCATTAGCAAGAGGCTGAAGAGGCGGAAATGAATGAACGAGCCCGGCTCGTCGGCACGCGAATGCAGCTCTCATCAATCTATCTTTCAAAGCTGGCATCTGACAGCCGTTTCAAACGCATTCAGCCTTTCTCGCAGGCCATCCTCGGCTCGCAACTCGACGAATCACCCCGCCGCTTGTGGCTCTCGAAAGAATAAGCACCCATTATTTTCCACTTTCCCTTTCGGGATCGCGTCGATAACAGTCGGCTCGAGTGAGTCGACGGAAAGTCGAGTTATTCGTCAGTGTCAATTTGACTTTTGTCAATGGAACACTTGTCGAAGTTCAAGGATAAGACTGCGGCCGGAAAAGGCGATTTCATTCACTCAATTACGCTACTGTTAGAAGACTTTGATTCGAGATTCTTTCGAGAAATAAATACCGGAACGCGTGGGGAATAAACAAGTGAAAATAAATGAACCCAAAGTTCTTTTTAATCTTTGGAAAAACAAGTCAAGCGCGGCATAATCGAGAAAGTCTTTTGCGTTGATATCGCTGGTGACTAGCACGAGCAACATGGCGGAAATTCGAGAACGGTGAGATGGTATGGAGGACATTTTAATCTCAAGACCACTTAAAAACTCCGAGCATAGATCGCCTCGGTATCTCGCCAGCTAGATCGGCTTTCAGTCGCGGCAGCGAGAATAAAACTTCTATGAAATTTAATAAGTTCCTCGGGGAGAGAGTCGTAAGTTTCGGTGGAAACAAGCGCACGTTTACGAGAGCAGGGTCCCGCTGAATTTAGGGACGCCTCGTTTATCCAATGCGTCGGAATTTTAGTTTAGAAGGCATAAAAGCTTGTAAGATGTTTCCGCGTTCTCCCGCATTTTTCAGAGTAATTTAGTTCTGGCCAGTTATGCCGGGAGCATTTCACGAGCGACCGTAACTTTTATTTCGCCGCTTCGCGTTCAAGATGCAACTTTTACCACGTGAATTAACAAGGTCCTTTCAATTTAACTCGTGTAATTCAAAAAGATCCTGTACCCAGCTGACCAAGCCTGAACATGTCCAGTTTTTCCAACCTTTCTTCCAAACTGGTCTCGATCGGGCGGAATAAATTTTTCTTGAGATTGCTTATTCGACGGGGACGCGATGAGTAGATTTTTCCTTCGTTTATTCCGTCGTTTGGTCGGTTACTCACTCCGGTACACTCGATATAGCTTTCCATTGCCGTCAATTCGGAGTGGAAAGCTTCCTCGAGTGAAGCCAATGCGGCTTGCTATCTCCGCTTCGTTGCCCGTCGTTGCATATTTTTCTAAGCTTATCAGTCGGGCGAGGTGCAATGATTGCTTCTCAACTCCTCAAAAAAATCTCCATCTTTATCAACGGCCGAAGAAAAACTCATCTTGAGACAGCTGCTCCTCGGAGATACCACCTTCAACTCGAGAATGTCTTATAAAACTTTTTTGTTACCTTATCTCTCTCCGAGCGAGGCATCATAGTCTTTTCAAACGTAGCACCCGTGTTTCTTTTTCCTCCCTCTTCCCCCTCCCCCCCCCCCCTCGAACATTGTTGTATTAAATCCCGAAACTTCTTAAATAAGGTTTTAAGGTGAATTATCGGGTAAAGAAATTTCCCCCATTTATTAGTCATCGCCATCATTTTTCCTCGTCACGTTTAATCATAGTTTATCAAGATTCTCCTCTTCTCAAGCTCAACCCCTGCGTTTCCTTGATAATTTATGCACGGAGTAACGGCGGAGTTTGATATTGCAGGACTGACAATCAAACGCTGTCTATGCGCAACCATTGCCAGAAGCAAAATTGTACAGGGTTGGCCATCTCAGAAATAGAACTTAATTCCAAGAAGATACGTGACTGGAATCATAGCCCGCTGTGCAAAAACTAGTTCCGGCTCGGCCTAAAGCGGAAAGTCGCCTTGAACTTCCCTCGTTACTCTTCTTCCTCTTACTTCCACTTGGTCTACCTCTAACCGACGAGCCACGAATTCTCGTCATTATTAATCGCCCAGCACAATTACGACAGTCAGACATCGTGTTCAAACCAGAAGTATAATTACAAACTCCAGGATTTCTCGCTGCTGAAGACGACGGATATTACGGAGTTTGTGCTCCGAGTGGCTTTTCATAAACACGACTAACGCAAATATGGACTAACATCTTTGCCAAAATCTAGATTAAAATTGACAATTTCGCAAGGCCAAAAGCGTCGTTGCTGTTATTGCAGCGCGAGTGACGAGGAACATCGGATTCTTCCTTTGAAACATTTTGGGAATTTGAAAATGTCGGACGAGTCTCGGGACGTCGAGGTTTATTAGATTGACGCTGTCGTCTGCTCGAATACTTTTCCGCTTCATGGTACTTTCTGAGGGTTGAAAAAGTGCAAAAAAATCTTGGCGACCGACCAATGCCGCCTCGTTGCAGTCATGCGAATTACGATAACGTTTCTGGCACGAATAGGGCGTAAGCATCCTGCGGACTATTCCGAACGTCAGTCATCACTTCCGGGAAGGATGCTGTGACAGACACGCCCGTGGCGAAACGGCTCCAATTGCTCATTAGTGTCAATCGCTAATTAGGTAGCCTCGAACTCGGAAATATCGTAAATCCTAAAAAACAGCATCCAAAGCACAAACTTTACTTTCATTGCTCAAGTTCCGGTTCATCTTGTACCTCGACCTACATTTCTGAAATGTCGGTTAAAACGGGGTTAATCGTCTTATCATTTTTTGAAAAGATTATAAATCTGTGGTTCCCTCGAAAAACGATTCAATTTTTCTGTTTCTATTTTTGTGCAATTTTCGGAATTCAATATTCTTGCTTAATTGTACGCAAAAAAATTGCTATTATAAATAAAACTTTGATTTCATAAGGAACTTTTTTCTATCTTCAACTCCAATTTAAATTCTTTCTAACGTTTCAAGAACAACTCCAATATTTTCAATGATTTTGGGTAAATATAAACAAACACTATTTATCATTACAGAAAATGCAGATTTTGGAAAAGTGAATTGATTGATTTAATGCTCTTTACAATCAAAAATTATTTACTTTTAAAAGATCTTTGATAAAATACACGATTCTAACTTGTATTTATTGAGTAAAGTTTTATTTATTTTCAGATTGAAAAAAGTTCAGACAAAGATATAAAAGCCGTCATACTCCGGTTTCTAAAAACAAGAGAGTCGAGTCATTCTTTCGGGAAGCCACAGAAATAAAGCTCAACTTTGTTCTCTACGAAACGTCAACTTTGATTTCCGATCCCTGCAATAACCGCTCTCAGAATTCTACTTTCGACTATCGAGTGTATAATTGATTAATTCATAGTCAGGTTGAAAAAGTTTTGCACTGAATCACTCAAATATTCTCGTTCACGAAATATAGAGTTTGATGCAATTTTCCATAATTAATAACTATTCGAGACTAAAACCACGAGTTGAAATACCTAATTGTAGTGCTTCTTGCTATTTTGCCCGTACGTAGCACATTAAATTTCGTTCCAAAATATGCATGCAGTTTCAACAATATTCTGTTCAAACGGAAATTATTCTCGGAGTTTTAATTTTTCAAATTCATACATGAATCGTTTCTTCCGTGTTTTACGTGATTATGTGCCGGTGCAGTATGCAGTTGAGCTTTACATTATAAAATAATTATTCGTGAAATATATATCTCAAAAATTGTGTCACAATTCTACAAGTCACTTCCACTTTGCTTTACGCTCTGATAAATGGGTTATATAATTGCAAGGAAGTTGCTCTCGGTTTCATACAACCTCTGAAATGTTCAACTCGGGCACTCCTACAAAATTAAAAACTGAAAATCAATGGCAGTGACACAATTGGATTCGATACTTCAATACTCCACGTTGCAGTTTTCTTTCCGAGACTCCTCGGTTTTTATAGCCCTGAAATTAACTGGAAATTCCAATAATCTCATTTTGAAACATTTTGATAACCGCCTTCGATTATTGACACGACTTTTCTCTCAGAAAATACAATTATTCAAATCCCGAAAAACACAAAATGACGACGTAAAGCAACACGACCCGACATCGACGCTTAGTGGCATCTCATTTTCGCCCACATCGAAAACTCGTCCCGGTAAGGCTGTTTTCACGCTCCGTTGCGCGACCCGAGAATACATCGATTTATTTGTTTTCACGGCGGCAGCTTAATTGGATTTATTTCACGACGCTGAGTTATTTTTGTCTCTACAAAACTTACGAGCACCTCGGCGAGGAATATTTTTCACGTGGAAATTGGTGCGTTTCGGGCAATTGATGCCGACTTTTAATGTAATAAATTAAGAAATCAAACGGTCGACTTTTATGGAAATCGATCGAACTCGTTAACGTTCGAAAACAATTTAAAAAGGCAAATCACCCGATAACGACGAGGAGAAGAAGAAACAAAGAAAGGATTGATTACGCTCATATTAAAAGGGAGAGGTAGCGAACATTTATTGTCAATGTATTATCCCCGTGATTCGCAATTCCTAAGTAGAGTCCTTCGAAATGAATACTGCTTTTATTCCCTGACAAAGAGTCATTCCAATCTTATCGTGATAAGTCCTGGAATATTCCCTTTTCACGGCAGCGCGTCGTTTCTTAACTGAACAATACACCGAGCAAAAGTCGCCTTGAATCTTTGTCGATTGAAAGTGAAAGAAAAAGAGGAAGATCGAGCGAACCTGCAGACACAGGGAGAGGGTTGAAAGAGAAGAGAGAGAAAGAGGACGAACCCGAGTCCGGAAATTTTTTCAGAGAGCGCATTTCTTGGACAGGATCCTCCGAGGCTAAGGAGGGTTTCAATTAACCGGAGGAAGCGCCGCTAATCCTGGAACAATCGCACCTTAGGGGTGCCGATTAGAGATGGAATCAGGCCTCCCCCTCAACTTCGGAAGTTCAACTAATTAAATCCCCGTAAGTTCATATCTGCTTTCCGCACACATGGCTCCCGCCGGGGAAAGTTCGATCTTCCAAACGCAGTTTACCTGCTCTTGCCGGAATTAAAGCGCCATCGCCGCTACCGAGTCGATTGGACCGAGACGAGCGTAGTCATTCGTTTCGCACCGAACGAAATCCGACTTTCGTTCTAGATCGAAGCGCGCACCGTTGCATTGCCTTGAGAATTAACGGGAGCGTATTTACAAAAGATGGTGAGATTCGATTGAGAGTATTCCTAGGGGTGCAAAAAAATTCTCTGTGCTGCCACCAACGCTGAATATATGCCAGCCGAGATTATCCCGAATGTGGGGAATGAAATTGTTTTCGTCGAATTCAATTATTTCTGTCAGCGTTCTCGAACGTGCGGTCTTTCCCGTCCTTTTAATATGCGTCTAACCGAAGTGGAATATTTAAAAGAAGAGACCTCTCGAAATCACGATTGAATTCCAAATTTCCGCTCCCCCAAAAATAGAAAACATAAAAGATTCGCCCAAATTATTCCATTCGAATTCCACGTCCGAAGACAAAATTACTGTTAAATAATGATATGAAATATTTGAGAAACCGTGACGAAATAAATGAAGACACGAAATGAACGATTTGTCTCCGCGAATTGCCGGCTTCCATTCGCGAAAGCCAACATTTTTCCTTGGCTGCGAAGCCCATCGGATTTCGTCGTAATTCCGTCGGTAACTGACTTCTAGACACCGGCTCCCGTTGATACGTCGCGCCAATTCTCATTTGTGCGCCATTCTTAAGTTATAAATACCTAAGTGCGCGAGATCGGTAACGAGGCGAGAGCGACGAAACGAATGAAATACAGGGTTAGCGAACAAGGATCGCGAGAGCGAGGGGCACTGAAACGCAAAGATTGAGACACCTGTCCCCGCCAATCAACTTCATTGAGATCATTAACAGCTGCATCGGTCAATGGGGAGATCGCGTCGTGGATCGACCAATTGTGTCTCGTGCTTGAATTAGACGGGCCAATGAGAGTACTGGCCTCTCGACTTGTATTAACGAGCGTGCCACGAAATCATTACAGGCAACGTCGAGATGAATCGCGCTCTACTACTTCCCGCGCGTGAACTCTTGCTCGTTTCGCCGCTGTTCCAACAATTCATTTCGCAAAAATTTTCAAATAAAACGCCAGCACATTTTTCTCCCGCAGCAAGGACAATTAATCGATGATTCTTTTTGTCCCAAGTTTTTACCGAGGAGATAGGCGAGGAATTAAACGATCGAGAGGAAAAAAGTGGACAATGGAAGTCCTCGATTGTTTCATCATTTTTTCGTTCCACCCTGCCCCTTTTCTTTTGTCGGCAAAAATCGACACGCTCTGAAAACGAAACCGGAACGGGCACGTTGTAACGATGCACGCCGGGCAATAGACGCCGTGCAAATGCAGCAACGCGCTAATGTTGAATTGCCGGTGCTAGTAATTACATGCAAATACCACCGACTACTGTTTAAACAGAGCGTTACCATCTACGTTCGTGAAGTTCGGCCTCGGGCAATGAACGACATTTTTATTTCTGTATTTGGTCAAACTACGGATACAAAATAAACTCGATGGCTAAATAGAATTTGCCATGATTGCTTTAATTTTTATTCATGAATGATATGATTTTGTGATTCGTAGAAAATACCGCGACGGTAACAAAGCGATAGCGATAATAGGAACAAGTTTTCCGATTCATTTTGGAACGTTAATGTATTCCTATGTACAAATGTCAAAAGGAAGCGTCAGAACAATTAATTTTCATAAGAATCTTCAAAGCAAACCGCGGTTCGGTATGCGTTACCCATCGCAATTTGTACGGACATTATTAGTCTTATTCCTACTGCTGATTCGTTTCACGTGCTTAATAACCGTTTCGCAGTAATTTTCCTCAGTCTGCCTTCATCGTTATTTTCATCGGCATCTCGCGTGTCTTTTATGATAGTTGCAGTTCGTCATTTGATTCACAATGAGTTTCCTCCAACACACGCACCAGATGAAAAGCCTACCGAGGTTCATCACCCGTGCTGAAATTTATGTAGGGAAAACAATTTTTCAGCACGTAAAACAAGTTACAAAATCTAGATATACCTAAACCAATTCGTTCTCTAAAAAAGTCGAAATCTTTTTGTAAAAACGTCAGGAATGATAAACAGTCGAGCAAGATTCGAGGGAATCGTGAAAAAGCGCACGCAATTTAATACGAGATAAAAATTTGTCGCTCATAATTCGTCGATTTATAATCCTCTTAATATTATGATTCACTTAAGAGCGCCGGCGTCGAAATAACACCTGCCCGAGAATGCCAAGGGAACAGGTTTCCTCGCTCCTTCTCGGTCTTCCCATTTTTCTTATTACTCCGCACGGTTGTCAACACGGCGGCCGAGTATTACGGGGGGTTATGGGCAATATTTGTCACATCTTATCCACGGCCGCATCTTAACTGCCTGAAATTAAATGCATGTAATCGCACGGTTATTATCTTGTTAATGAGTTGATCGCGACAGACCAACGGCTACCGCTCGTCTTCATCTTCCAGAATCCAGTTCGGGATAGCGACTTCGGCGACCACCGCGTGGAATCGCATTTTATTGACCAACGACATTTTTACGCGCGCGAATTATACTTTCAAACGTTTCATAATTTTCAAGGCTGATCACGATAGAAAGTTTCATTGAAACGAATGACTCTATTACTTGAAACGAAAGTACACGAAGGCGAAATACGAGGTGGAGTGTTTGACTACGTATTTTCGAATTACGCAAATAAGAGCGCTTTTGAAAGTTCTCGATAGCTGCGCAACCAAGCGAAATTTTTCCTAATGAGATTGCAGTGCTTTGTATATAGGACGGAAAAATTGAAGAAAAGCCGAGAGCGAATGAAGATGAGACTTTTCCATTGATTAGAATGCGGTACGAGCACGGTTAATGGCCGACGACGATGCCGGCATTTATCGCGTCAATGGACACCGGAGCACGCGTTCCCACGTGACGCTCTCGGTAACTCGGATGTATAAATATCTTCCCACCATCGCGTTGCGCGACTCAAGACGATCGCCAATAGTGACGAGGGAAATATATCGCACGGCTCGAAGAAACCTCCCACTTTATTATTCCGCAAACTTTGTGCCGCGTTCAATTACAAAATACGCTTTTGTTGACGTCAATTCCGAGGATTTTCGTTTCGAAAATGGCGAGCTCTGGAAATGATGAATGACTTTTCGAGATTGGATTATTTGGCACGGGTGTAGTTCAGTGTTACGCGAGTTATATAACGCGAGGCGTACATGACACGAGCAACGCGAAGTGTTTCGATGAATCACCGGCTAGTCTTGCTTATCCATGAGCAACTGAGAGAGAGTCACAGTCGGAAATCAGAGAGCCAGCGTGCTCCAGAAACGAGCGCGAGTGTAGTTTTCTACTGCATAATGTACCCTGGCAACTATGTGCCGAGCAAGAGTATGCATATTCTGAAACGTAATGGTACTTTACACAACTCGGGAAGTATGTTACATACGTAGATGCGAGGCAAAAGGAACGGCGTGACGCGATACAAGTGACGCTGCTGGATAAAATGTGAACTTGGCCTTTTGAGACTGAAACGAGATAATGCTAATGGACAATATGTAAAATTTCGAGAGCATTTTGGCGGAATGTGGAACGATGCGAATACGCAAAAAAGGGAAAAATGGGAATGGGAAAATTTTTAATGGATAAACGTAACGCGGAGGCGTGAATAATTTGTAATGGAATGAAGCGAAAGTCGGAGCTAGTGTGAAAATCTAATATTGATGCACCACTTATCGCCGAAGGAACCCGTCGTTATCGTCATTATCGAAGCGGAGAAGAAACTCTAGCTCTTCTCACAGTGCCAATTATCCCAGCGCTAAGCACTTGTCAATGCATTGCACATTCATTCTCCGATTATCCGTATCGATTCTGACACTCGAACGTATCATTTTCTCGTTTCCAAGCTCCTTGTGCAAGTGACAAGTTCTCGAGTTCCGATCAAGAAATTATCTTGCGCAATAGTTTCACCACGATAAAATTACTTTAGATTTTACCTCGAAAACTGGCTCCACTTGAAATCGCGCTAATGACGAAAATGACGTTATTTCATTCCACGACGGCACAAATGTTCAATCAAGTTGCACGTTTCAACTACGACGTAAATGCGTTTGCTCTCGTGAAAGAGAATTTCCATTCCCGGCGTTGAAACTAAAGTAAATTCTGCAACGAAATATCATGGGTTTCGCACCGCGGAAAAATGGGAGCAGACGAAAGCAGGAAAGTTCGGGAAAGCTTCGTTATATGCGACAGTCGGCCTAGGCCGCAATTTCCAACGCTGCGGCGTGGAATCGATGTCGTAGATCCCAGAGGCGCGACCGCAGAAAATGCATTTTCCGTTGTCTCGCGAATGATCCAAATTACGGTTCGCTTCGATTTTTCTTCCTCTGATTTTGCGGCGAGCGTTTGACACAATCACTTTTTTTTCGCCTGTGAAATATTCAGGAAGGCGTAAAATATTTAGAGCTTGGAAATGGCACGCTCGTAAAAGCGACTCGATGTACCGAAATCGACGTTGCGCGAGGCTCGTCACGCTCCGGCCACACGGGCTTAACGCTAATACACCCCGCACCTGTCGAGGATCAATTCTGGATCATTTGCATTATCGACCCAACCTCTTTACTTTTCACGCCAACTTTTCGACCGTGAAAACACGCCAATTTGACGCGCTGTCGCTTCGCGGATTTACTTCGTAAGATGAGCCTGAAAAACGGTTTATCCACGGAAAATAATGGCATACGACTGCATTTCAAATTTCGTTTATTTTATTGAATCTCCCGCATAAGACCGCCAGTCTCAAAATCCGACAACCCCCGACAAACTTGCGACGACGATTGAGTAATCCAATGATGCATTGTTCATTTCACTTTTAAAACAACGTAATCGACGCTTGATTGAAAGCTTCATTATCTGGGAGAAAATAGTGACATTATACGAACGGAATTAATGAATCGTTAAATTTATGAGACCATGAAAACATCGAGTCGTGGGAATTAAGGAATAAGTGGGTGCACTAAACAGCTTGAAACGAGCCCATGCCAAAATCGGCTGGCAGGATATTCAGCGAGATGACCGTATTAGAGGAGAGACTAATCTGGCATTAAGCCCATGGCAAATTAAGCTGCTGGGCCCGAGAGAGCTGGCTGCTGCGGCGCAGCGAAGGAGGGCCGAAACTCGGCCCATAACCCGAAACTGTCTCATACAAACGCGGCCATATACCATGCCCGACGTACTGACCTAACTCCACTTAAATTAAAGCAATTCATCCTGCGAAACTCTTACACTAAGCTCGGAGGTTTAAACGAGTCACTGCTTCACCTACGTTCCTTCTGACGTAGTTCGGAGTACCGGCGTGTTCCATTAAGAACATTCGACCGTGTTGTCGTGGCTTTACTTGATCCTTTTCTGTCAAGTAGCAGTCGCGTTTAATTTTCCTAATATCACCACTAAATCGGCCATTCTCAAAAAAGTCGAACCAACAAGTGCGAATATCGCAATTTTCAAAATTCGTTCTCTTCCAAAAGATCAGAATGAATTTTAAAGCGATTTTCAGTTCTTCATTAGTCTTCGCTATTTGTTTATTCGGGTAACTTTGAAGTACTGTTTTAAAAATATCCGGAATTTGAAATTTAGTAACCGAATATTGAATTATATGATTGCCGATTACTTTAACTCACAAACACATTTTTTTATCGATTTATGGTCTCCTAAAGTCTATCAAGATACGATTTCTTCTTTTCCTTCCCGCGCAAAACCGCTATTTTTTAGGGTTGAAAATCAACGAATAAATACAACAGGAACATTGATATTACAGGAACGTTCATGAGCTTCATTGATTGACGCGATAACTATAATTGATAAAGCAAACATAATCCGTCATTCGGATGATCAACGGCCTTTAAAATTAGAAAAATTCCGCAACGACCCACGGGGGGATTCTGAAAGAGTCATTTTCGGTAACGGCAAAAGCCATTAACGAAAGCGAGCGCTTCTTTCGTTCCCGTGCTTCGCGGCTTTTTTCGATTTTGCGCGCGACCCGTCTGGTCCCGGCGAAACGATTAGCTCCGTGGCATCTTTCGAATGCAATTACACACGCCCGAACGAGGGTAATTGAAAACAGAGCGAGATGAAGTAATTACGTAGAATAATGAAATGCGAATCAGGGTTGCGTGCCTCCGAGACGGCGTGCGCGCCTAAACGCGATGCACCACATGTGCTCCGTGCGCGCATTGTAATAAAATTTCTTCCGAGACATAACATCGATTAATCCAAGACGACGCTGCCAACGTCATGCGTCTTGCATTTTCCCGCCGCGATACGAGCGTTAGATAAATTTGAGTTTACGCTATTAGAATTGCCTCGCGCGACGAACGGTTGCGTTTATTATGGCTGTAAAAGCGTTACAATTTCTCATCGTGATGCACGGTCGAGCATGGCTTTGTCATCCCGTAAAATACCGCGTGTACTTGCATAATGCATTGTTCTTTGCAAATTAACTTCTAACCTCCCCAACTGCAACAGTGCGATTCGAACAAATGTTCTCGCTTATTAGTTGATAATGCGAGCTTTTCCACCGCGACGCTTTTGATTTATGACGACATGTCGTTGTTCCGCATATCCTTTGAACGCCTCAGCCAAAAATAATAATTAAAGACGGTTATCGGTCCAATTGTTTCATGAATAAAGCGTCGAGTGAGTGCCGGTGATCAAATCACGGGAAAAGCAGCGATATGAAATTACACACTCCGCATTACAGAATCGCGTCGAGTCGAGTTTCCACGGTAATTTCCATCTTACTTGTCTTACCAAGTGCGAATGCAAGTACATCTGATCTCTTTCTTCTATTCTGTGAGCTGAACAAATGTTTCATAATTCGCTACTTTTTATTTTACTCTAAGAGGTCCGAACGCTTACTTTCATTTTCCAAGGTTCGAATAAAGAATGCAATTTTGGCAGCTTCCGAAATTAACGAACGCTTGATTCGATAATGATATCGAACAAATAATTGTTGAATACGATGAGCATTAAATTCTACTGCGTCATCGTTGGAATGGAGGAAAAAGCTGTTACTCGACGTTGTATATAATCAGTCTTAGGCAAAACGCGAGTTATGTTTATTTGTAATCAATCATGCAAATGTCGCGAAATGGCATTTTCGAATTCCATATGGCGATGATGCTAATTTACGTATTCGGCCTCGATGCTTTTTACTCGTTTTCTATCGCGCTGATTATTTATTAACAATTAATTATTCCGTAGCGATGGCACGCGGTCTACGTGGCATCGATTTTTCCCGAGCGTATTATCATCGCCTCGAAAGCAGCAAATATTTGTAGTCACGGGAATTATCGATAGTTGCTGGACTCGATTCTTTTTTGCCCCCGATACACCGGCCAATAATTACCAATCACTTTGGAATTACAATTCCCAATTACGTTCTTTTTCTGCTAGACCCAAGCCCAATTTGTCGATCCTAAGCGAATTTTTTATCAGCTCCTCGCGAAAGTTATTAATACCGGAATTTGTTGTGAGGAATGACGGGGCGCAATTTTAACGATTCAACGTTTCTTCCGGGAATAGTATTTAACGATCACGAGACATAATAAATAAGGGTGACGATCTGTCTTCAACTGTCAGGGGCAAGTTGTCGAGGCGGCGAAAAGTGCAAGCGCAATTATTACCGTGACAGCATTTCGGAGCCGGTAATTCGCAGTTCGTATACGCTCGCGCAAGTTGAAAATGAATGCAAGAGCAGTCCAATTCAGCTCGTCACGATAATTGTCGCTTGGATTACACGTGTAAACGTAAACAAAGCTACCAAATCGTGCCGTTTAGCCAGCGTCACGTCGTCATAATTCCTGCAATAATTATTGCTAATTAAAAAGCCAAATGCACGCGCTTTATCAATAAATAACGCGCTTCAAAAAGAGGTGGAATACATGTCGAAAAATGTTGGTCAATAAAAGTAACTGGAATAAGACGAATGGTCGTAAGACAGAGAAACATTTCTACGACTTCGGTGACGATTAACGAGCAGCGCTTCGTATGGAATAGAACATCGTCGTTAAGTGCAGCAAAGAACTGGCGCAAAGAGGTTTGCCGAATGACATGCTTTCAATCTAATTAAGCGACGATCCACGAGACAAATCCTCTCCGAATTAAATCCTTTCAAATGCCGCACTTCCAGACGCTAATCGCACCATTTGGAACGCGACTATTTGTAAAAATTGCGGCTTGAATATTAGTTGCAAGTGTCCAAGAACGAAAGGTCGTCACGAAAGCCGATCAGAAAAAGTGCATAATATAATGAAGGGGATCTATTCCCTTTGTCGGTCGCGCGGAAATAATTATTTCGCGGGAATCGCGTTCCGAGTTGGTTCGAGCGACACTTTTTCTCTCAGGACTTGCGCGCGTGGTGGAAAAAAAACAACGCGCGATAAGAAAGATAATGAGTACGAAGCAACGACGAAATTCGTCGTGAATTATCGGCTTTTTGTTTCCGTGTTGCAAAGTGACACGGAATCATATGAATTATGCGCTTAAATACATCGCCGGACACTATTTTGCCGACAGAAGAGGCATTAAAATTTTCAGCGCATGTGTCTCATTCTCCCCTTTTTTAAATCCATCCTCCTGTCTCGTTCATGCTCCCTCTTAAAAGCGACCGGTTCTCGTTACTGTAAATGGGACACGAGTTTTTGTCGAAAGCCGCGAGCCCATTCGAATGAAACGAAATTCATTCGAATTAATTATCGCGTTTTGTTCGCAGGTAAATTTCACTGATAAAATATGCTACACTTTCCACCAAAGGGTATGAATAAGAGAGACAATGCATGTAGCAATGATAACGTATAATATTTTATGCGAAGAGTCGGAGAATTCGAAATTGCATTACAAAATTGGTTGGTGAAAAGGCAAAGACAATTACGAGGCTAACATGATTGCATCCACGTTGGGAAACACATCGAAAATGAAGTCAATTCAATTCGATGCGATGTATAAAATCACCCCAATTGCAAGCCGTTCAAATGTATGGAAATTAATTGAGATAATTAATTCGAGCGAATAACCTGCATTTTTGAAAGTTTTTTCAATAACATTAGAATCGTAGTCGAATAATCAGAAACAGCGTGGAATTTGAACAAAAGAACAGACAAGTAAAGGAAAAAAGCTTGGAAAAAAGGCACGGGATGATTCGTCAATGATCGTAATCACTGACCTGATTGCCGCGCATTGTACGCCGTGCAGGGTAATACGATTCGATTGTCCGATTCCGTCGTGATTTCGCTGCGGTTTTTCAACATTTTGTAAAATACGCGTTATTGCCGACCACTGTTGAAAAACCTTTGGATTTTGATTAACGCCGAGGAAAATTATTCCGAAATTTCATATTCCGCGCTAAACAATTCGAAACGAACAATTACGACGATTTTCCATCGGCGCGAAAACGAGACCGGAATAAAAATGAGCTTTCGCGCTGAATCCGAAATTAGTGTGCTTTTCCTTTCCGTTGGTCCTGCAAATAATCAAACTTGACCCAGCCGTGGCGCGTCGCGACGTGGCGCAACTGGCAATATGTTGGTTGAAGCGGATCGATTGCACAAAAATCTCATCATCCGGAGCCCGTCGTTCATCTCTGACAAAGTGCAGCGTACCGCGGAATCCTTCGGGGAACTTCCGGTCGTTATTTACGGCCGAGATCGTGCAAACTTTGCGTAGTTTCGGATGGTGGCTTGAACGAACGGGGCAGAAATCGCAAATTGATCTTGGCGCTACCGAACGAGACCCACGTCTTTATCGCGCGCCGCGCTTTTCCCCATCTCACCCCTTTCGCTCGCCAAAAACCTACCCTCCATCCGTACCAACTTCACCCTCGATATCGGACGTTTTCTTTCATATCACTCCGTATTCTTTACCCGCGCGGAATCATTTCTCTTCCGTTTGGATTTAATGAAACAGTTGAGCAGCATTTTCTGAATAATTATTCAGAAACGTTTTAGTAAATTATCAGTTTCTTTCGCTGCAGTCGCATATAATTTACATGAGAACGAGCACATTCGCTTGACTTTGAAGGCTTCATATCACGTTTCCACTCGTTTCTCCCATATGATTATCATCCGTGAACTTTTTTGCTCGGACGCCTTTGACACTTGATGAAAGTGTCTCGGCAAACTAGTATTATATTCATAGTTTTTCCTGCCCGTGGGAGCTGCTGCGACGCGGTAGGTTCAAGGCGAAAAGAGAGCGCTCAAATTAAAACGGCGTCCTAATCGCGAATTAATAATCCGCGCGCTGCGATGTCAGAGTCAGCGTCTGACAGCGAAGAATCCCTGCAGCGACACAAGTTGACAGTTGAGTAGGTCAAGCATGAATTCTTAATAACCGAAGAAGCTCGTTGCAACCGCAAATACAAAAGATCCCCGACACGGCGGCATGAATATGTACATTTGTTGCATACGTTAAGTGGCCGAAATTTACACGTTATTCGAGCCGTTTTGTATAAAACTTGAATGGCAATGAAAAGAACCGAATCTGTTTACACTCGGACACATTTAATTTCACGTTTCGTCAAAGTAAATTGAAAACAACGACACTGTAGCTTTTTTTCAATTAAATAAGTTTCGATAAAGCCTGTCGGGAATCAATTTTTCAATCATCTATCCATTGAAAACACGAGGATGTGGAAAACGTTGGAAGCTTTTATAAAAATTGACGTTTTTAATCACCTTTTTCACAATTTACGATAAAAATAATTCGAAAACGGAGCACTTCCGGTAACCACGTACATGTACCCTCAACCCGGATAAATTCTTGGCCGTGATCCAATCCTTTGGTACGCTTGCGTTTCTCAGTACAGATGGAGACTACGTTGCGTTACGAAACTGCAAAACTACGAAACTTTACCGAAACCATAAAACGACAGAGAAGAGCGCCAGGGAAACTTTGACGATCGCTAAGACGTTGCGAGAAGCACCCTCGCAATAACCGTTACCGTTTCGAGTTCATTTGTAAAGAATTATCTCGAGTTAACATCGCCGAAATGTGATGAGAATTCAACGTAAAAATATTTATCAAATAGGTACGCGAATTCCGCTCCGCAATGGAACATCCCCAAACGGTCGAGCCGTTATTCGACGAGCGTAAAAATGTGCTTCATAAAAAAAACTATCGTATAAAAGGCAGAGAGTTCTGACGGTAATTGAATTCCATCAAATTACAAATAAACGCGCCGATCAAAGTTTGCAGAAAATATTTCCATTACTCGTTTACCGAATCGCTTAACCAAACAAGAATTTCTTCAAGGGTCAATATCATTAGTACTTTCCTCGTAACTCAATTAACACTTTGTTAACCGCATTCCACGTTCTCACGGCTCGAAAGCGTTTAATCAAACGGAAATGCCTTTTTTCACGAAGAGGCATTAAATAATCAAGCGCCGTTAATGAGCAGGCAATATTAACGAATTGTTGGATCAAGATAGCAACGATCTCATCGCGTTCATCGAATTCTATGCTACGATAGCGTCGTTATTAGCAATGCCAGATGACAGTGACATGTAGCAGCTACTAAGGATAATACTAATAATAACGTCAAGCGTGCGAAGCATCCGCGATATCTACTGATTACACGGCATTAGCGAGAAGCCTGTTCAGACGCGGCATAGCCCCGTTCCCAGTTTGATAGAGTTCGTTATACAGGTTAACTCGTAATTAATTTATCGCGCGATCTCGCACCCTCGATGACAATAACGCCGGCCCGATCTCTTCGTGCAATAGAAGCATCGAATAATCACCTATAACGCACGCTATGCCGGAAACTCGTGTAACGCGAGGGAGAATCACCCCCCATCGCCTCCGGGGAAACGTCGGAATCTCGGCTATTCGAAATCGCTCGGATTCGCGATTCGGAGGCTCGCCGCATCGTCGCGTACATCACGCTGGACATAAAAATCTCGACCCTCCTCGCGACGCGTACGCCAAGCGTTTTCGTGTCGCGACAAACATAAACTGCCCCGATATACAACTGGGTTATCGGATTCCACCCTTTCAAACGTTCCCATGCAAATGGCGTGACTCGAGAACATTTTTATTGAATGCGCGTAAAAGAAAGCGGGGGCTGACGAAAAATCGCGATCGTTATTGGCCAATTTTCATCCCGGCTGCGAGGAATTTTCTCTCGCGATGATTTACGGTGGGAAAAGAAGAACGATTTTCGAAACTATTTTGTAGTGTAAGTCGGCCTTGACGATCGTTCCCTGCTTCTACCTACACACTTGTCCGGTCATGGAGAGAAGATGGCAGCTTATTAAGTAGTTAAGTAACAGAGAAATTATCTTCCCACGATCGCTACCTTCGCGTCCTTCCGATTTATAAGTATCGAAGCTGCGTTAAGGCTAATACATAGTATCGTAAAAGAACTCGCACTACCGTCGTTGAGATGCGCTTGTAGACTTTTTTTTACATGCATCTTTCCCTGCCGTCGCTTCCTTGTAAGCAGCTCTTAAAAGTATTCGTATAAATAGGCTTTTACTCGCAACATTACATCTTAAAGCTATAATCGTTTTCCACTTCGGAACCGAGTACTTAAACTATTTAACTTTGCGTTTTTGCCCTTTTTGCATATACATGGAATTTAATGAGAAGTTGTATTTATAGAATATGACGTTGGATTTGGTAATTTCTCGTATGGATTCTCGCACGGAATAACGGAACGACTATATTTTTTCGCATGCCGGAGCAACGGATGCGCGCAGTGTAAATTTCTAAGAGAGTACGTGTGCTCGTAATGTAGACATTACACGATTGATTACATCGCTGCACATTCAAACGCGATTTAGATACGGTGAGTCACGGCGGAGAGCGATTCCGTGACGAATATCAACTATCCGTGCCATTCGTATTCGTTTGTATTGCCGTCCTGCTTTGTTTGTCGCGCACCCTCCTCCGGTATCTGACTTTCTGGACGATTGATTTCATGAAAAGCCGAGGAAGATGACAAGCGCGCGATAAGATTTCCGTACAAGCGAACCCCGCTTATCCGATTGGCAAATGTGACGTTGCGCGGTAGATCGTGTTTTTAATTTGTCGGACGAGGCGATAGGCGTTCGACCGCTTCCAACGATATTTCGGCCAATAAACACCGCGGTGCAATAACGAAAGAAACAACGACGGGAAAAGGAGAATTTCTCTTATCTTGCAACGCGTGTGACACTCCCCTAGAGAGGAAATATCGTTAGGAATTCTAAGCGAGAGGCGAGAGAAAGATCGCGCTGCGCTGGCCCGAAAAATCTACACGCCATTAACCACGGCTCTTATCTCGACGCTTAAAAACAGCGAGTGCTCTCGCGTCTACTCTTCGCGCTTAACCTTCTTCATCCATTCACAGGGCATTAAAAGTCTCGCGTGTTTAACGCACGCACGGACTGTCTCTTAACGCGTGCGTGACGCTACGTTCGGAATCGTTTCGCAAATCGAACAATGGAGTCCCCGTGCGCTAAATTAGAAACACATTCTCTTCATCCCCTTCAACGTCCACACCTCGTGTCTCATTTTACGATCATTTCAAAAGGGGAGATAATTTTAGAAGCCACGCCGGACATTTTTTTACGTCTCGCTAATGATAGACTCACATTTTAACGTCTCCGCAAATGACGTAATCAACATTCATGATAACACGTAATGATAATTTTTATTGCTTTTGAAGTAATTGCGAATAGCTTCCCGGGAATATCATTAAAAAATATGTGCAACAAAGGAAATCTCAAGCCTGGCCGATCGCCGAAACGCGGAGAATAAAAAGCGTCGCGCAATTTCGGAAATTACAGGGGGCGCGGGCCGGGACGTTTTTCGTACGTCGAAGGATCGCACGTACGAAAGTGCCGCGACGCGCGCCCTAACATTTCACATTTTGCATTTTCCCGTGGTGAGGATAAATTTAGCGTGAATAATGCGAGCATTTGCGTTCAGCGGTAGCAGCAGAAACGGCACTGGCTGACCTGCCTACCTGTCTGCCGCAGTGCAGAACGCGAAGGTACGAAACGTGAACGTAGGTTAGGTTGGTTTCGTAGGGAGAGTGGTAGGTGGGCGGCAGTGGCTGCTTGTGCTGTGCGATGGGCGCGTACGTGAGCAAGAATGTAAACGTGACGCGCTCGCTGCGACAATCTGGCCGCCAGGCTTACGGAGTCTCCTCTCCTCACCCCCGGCTCTTTTTGCATCTTACCCGACCCGTACCTGCACTTTCGTTACTTATTACGCGACGAAACGCTCGCCAAATCATTTCGCGATACAGTTTCGCGAAAATATGAAATCTTCCTCTGCCAAACCCCCGAGGCTCCAATTTTATTGGGACAAACGAATTCCAGGCGGCGTTTTTATGTCGATTGGATTTCGATTAAATTTGGAATCGCGCCGATGTTGAGGATTTCGCGGGGCTCGACTCAATAGCCAATCTGCCGGGTTTCTTATCGCTACATATTCTACGCGATAGCTCGAGTACTCGGCGTGTTCTCGAAGAGTCGCGCGATCAGATTACGGGAAGGCACTGGAACGGTAAGCAGATTAGAAAATGAAAGAAACCGGGACGACGAGTCCGCCCCCTTGACTGCAATCTCTATTGTCGAGGAGTCGGCTTCCGCCGTCATTTTTATGCGGCGGTTATGCTTTACAGTTTGCCGCACAAAACACGAATCTGTAACGTGTCTCGAAACCTTGCACTTTATTCGAGACATTTTTCCCATACGAATTGTCACGAGCGTTTTGCGCCGATGGAAATAAATAAATGAGCGTTTAGAGAGCGATAAGGATTGGTTCGAATGTTCGAGTCGACGGCGGATTTCATTTCAAGGATTAAAGTCCCATCAATGGGAGGAGGGAAAAGAACTCGCCTGATGCATTCAGCTATCAAATGTGATAATCTTGTCTCGATGGTGCCTCGGAAAATGCAAGAAATCGTTACGAGTTCTCGAAAAGTGGAAGCCGCACTTTGCCAATTCGGTGTAACGAGATACAATATCCGAATCACAGCGATTTGCATTTTTCAACGAAAATTAACTGGGTTACATTTATTCCAATGAAAATAGTCCATTCAATTCACTGCGCTTCGCGTGATTCGAATCGGACGAAAACATTTTTTGTTGATACAGTTTCAAAATTTAAGCCGAGTGAGAAATGTTCTCACAACTTTTATTCCGCAAACGAGAACTGCGTTATCGCAAACGAATCGTGGAAAGTGCATTGAAACAGTGAAAATTCATAAAACTCCTTTTTTTCCCGTGGAAAATATTCCCCGTTTCAGCCTGGATAGTAAATACTGCCTCTTGTCGAAAGAAAGCGCGAACTCGCAGAGAGCACAACAGATTCCGAGCAAGGATTTATCTCTGGGTATTTTACGCTGTTTCTATCCTACAACGGAGTCATTAGAACTGAGCCCCAAGTAGTATCGATGGCTCAATTTCCCTCGAGCCCTGGCCATGAGTAGAAACATACTCTTCTTGCTCCGATACGGGCATTCCACTCTTTTTCCCCGACTTAACGACTGGCTTCCACCGCGGCGCGTTTTTACTCGTCGTTCACGCCTTGCTGATCTCTTCCTCCCAAGTTTCCCAATGAATTCTGCCATTCAAATCTCTCAACACCTCGCGATCTCGTGAAATTCCAAGGCTTTTCTTTGAAAATCATTAGGTACGCGTACTAGGAAAATATCTTATATTCGACGTTTTTTTAAAAAGAAACTTTGCTTTTCAACGAACTGTTTTAATATTGAGCTTCCACGAACCGAACTGATTCCACAACACGCGTAAAAATAACGAGAATTGCATTACTTACTAACTCGATAAAAAATGGAGTAATCGCAAACCAAAACGTTTAATCAACTCGAATTCATGAAAATTACGAAAATTACGCGACGTAAAAAAGCCCGAAATTTAATGATCGAACACGCGGTTTCGAATGGGCAAGAATTAACGGAAATGAAACGGGATGAAAATGTCGGGTAAACGAATTTCCCGAGTTTAAGTGACAATACGGTGATGCGCGTCGTGCAAAAAGCTGCAACGAAAACTCATTTCGCGTACCGCAATCGCTGGAAGCGGCGGCTTTCAGGGCTCGAGTGCTCCTCGAGTTGGTCTCGGCGTGTAAGAAAGGAAACGAAGTACGATTCCGGGGGGACGACAGAGGACCGTCCTTGGTGGCCCGGCGAATTCTATAGCGAAGCGAAAGGGGTTTGCGGCATCGCTGATAGTGGGTGGCCTTGCAAATAATCAATTATCAAAAAAAACCTCCGAGATCATTGGATTAAAGATCTCTCCTGCTTTTATTCCCATTTTCCTTTTTTTCCCCTCGACTCTTTTTCATCCCGTCCTTTCTCCACTCGCGCCAAAGGCTTCTTACGATCAGTTTCATCTGGTGCACTAACTCAGCTACAGGAAACTCGCCGCAAGAAGTAACGATAGCGTTATTCCGCTTTTCTTCGGATGCAACTGTTCCGTTGAGAAATGGAAAATCGGATAAAGGAGGAAAATGAGACCCGAAAAAAGATAAGGATGAATTACAAAGCTAAAATGAGAATCCGGATTAATCCTCGGGAGATAAACTGCTGGAATCGGCTGAATCGGTATCGCGATGTGATTTCCAAGCAGAAAAATTGACGGTATATTCCGCCAAATGCATTTCAATCGTAAAAAAAGCACGTCGAGTAAACGAAACAATTACGCGAACGGAAAAAGCCGTAATACTTGGTCTTTTCTTTGAAGCATTACCAGTCCATTTACCCGTAATATTTCAAGGGAATCAGCGCGAGGAGAAAGCGAGGTTATAGTTGCGAGTGCCAAACAGTCTAACTCGTGTAATTAACGCTAAACTATCCAGCGGGATACGTGGAAAGAGACGGAAAAAAAGGTACAGGTGAGGCACGCAGGGAAAGTGGGATGCTGACGAAGGAGTTGGGATGCCGAAAACACTCTAATGGTCGGGCAAATAAGCCGTCCGCGAAAATACGTGAGTACATATACACGCGACTACCGCGGGAAATGAGCTTTCGTGAATAATCAGCTACTTTAGGTGGGCATTACCACGCAACATTATACCTCCGCAGTTACCGGATTTAAATATTCACACGCCTACTTTATATTTGTCTTTCCCTTTATCGCGTTTCGAAATGAAAATGAGCATAAACTGTTTGCCATCTGCGCCTTTAATTTGGCAAAAAGAACAGTGAAACTAAGGTAGATTAAAGTACCCAAAGTGCAAGATCGAGCATTCGGCAATTCCATTTCGTTCCAGCAGGGATTATTTGTAATGGTAATATTGATCCTGGGTGAAGTTGGTAAATGAAAGTCAATCGAAAACGTGAAATTCGCACAAAGCCGAAAGCTCGCCATTTTCTCCGGGCGCGCAGTGATTTTAGGAAGGCGAAAAGTGCCTCGGTACACACATGTGTGACCTTTGGTTAAAAGGACTCGCAGCTTTGCCAACGCGAGCGGATATAAAATATTTGAAATGGACTCCGCCCTCTCGGCTTTTTTAATAACGCACCACCTGCTGACGGATCCGTTAATCCAGCGATATCGATGACACGGGAGAAAGGCGAAAACGCAAGACGCATTACATTTGGCAGCGATTTCACTCAGCGAGATTAAGCTTATTTTCGACGAGCGGCTTTGCCTCCGAAAATTGGCATTGCATCTTTCCGCGAGGCCGCTCTTCCGCGCAGCAACGCTAATCATAGGATATCACATGGCCGCGATCTCGACGCGAATTTCCGCCGATAAGATCCACACTTCCTGGACGAAAATAATCTCGAAAATGGCTCGTTGCTTTCGGCAACATTCATTTCAAACCCGGCGCTTTTTCCCGGATTAAAAAAAGAAAACTTTGCCGAGATATTCTCCAATTTTCCGGGAATCAATGCCCCGCATTAGATACTGCAAAATCTCGACGCGGGCAAGTTTGATCTTAGAAAGTTCGCGCAAGTTTCGCTCATATATTCCAAAGTGCGGTCTCGAAACTGCCACGAGCAAGGTGCTTCATCTCGTTCGGTTACAACAAAGCATAAAAACAAGCTTCGCGAGAAGTATCAGAAATTCTTGAAGTGCCATAAGATAATGGTCAAAGTGATACTCGCCGAAAGTTGTTTCTATAGTCAATGAAAATCAGGCAAGACGGTTCGGACGATCGAGTAAACGAGGCAAAGTTCGCCCATAGCGGTTCGTCATTAGATTTCCAAACAATCCCCGATAAATTTGCAGTTTCAATGGAATAGATTAAGAGCAACGACGGAGTCGGGGCTCGACAAAGTCGCGAAGGGAGAAGATTATTGTCCCACAAAGTTCCCAAGAGTTTTCTCGGAGCGAGCTTGGGCCGGACCCGAGATGACGACGTCGAAACCGATGATCCGCTGCGCCGGTGTCTCGTTTGCGAACGAATAATAGTCGCGTCCCTTAAAGTTCGCCTCGCAATTTCGGCATTAATTGTTGCAAGTCCGCG
>JABFQM010000798.1:0-28603 GCA_022816865.1 Zelostemma sp. ZL-2020
AATTTGACTCAATTTACGGCTCCGATGCTCACGAAAGTAATCGAAAAGACCTTTTTAACATTTTTCATTTCTTCCCTTGGGCGATTGGAAGAAATGTGTGTCAAGTATCTCGGGTGTTTGAACGCGAACTAATTTTACTGTCAATTTCACGGAGCGTGACGAAAACGCCGAAGAGGAATATCCTCTGACGTGAGGAATATGCAGATATGACGTCACCGCGGAGGTACCGTTATATATGCGATTTGCCCACCTGTGCGAGCGCGTTTTAATTCGTGTATCTGGCCAGATCCGGCCGATTAGGATTCCTGGATGCATTAATGACTTGTATTAGCATAGATCCATCGCTGATTTTGACGCTCGATAGAGAAGACGCGTATGAGTAACCGCTAACACGTGGTTGAATACTCGACATGCGTTTTATTTTTTTAATTCTTTTTATTTCGCGTAATTGTTATCCTTGCATGAGGCCTTGCCAATTCAAGACCTTTAAACAATGTTTCGCTGCGCATCGAACATTGACCTAAAATCCTAGTGCACAATTTTACGCGCGGCTTCGAGGCCGACGGAAATTTGGAATAAATTAAACGTACGAATAGATCGAGCGCGAGCTCGACGAGCTAACTGCGCACATGTAATATTACAACGTTATAATTTACGTGAAATTGTAACGTGCGATACGAAACGCTGTTCGAAAACAGATGTAACGTATTAAACAAGTACAATTACGAATTTCAATATTTATAACCGAAGAGAGGCTCGAATTAAACAAGTGAAAGTATCAGAAAATTGAATATAATCATACATTCATCAGCGGGATCGCCGAGAGTTTCCGCACACGTCAGGCCTCTTCGCCACGGGTCTTGTCCGAGGTTTACGAGCGATGACAACGACGTAGCTTGGGCTCAATATCAGCGGCGATATTGCGGGAAAGTACATTTTGCAGTGAAGGCAAAACGATCGCATGTTTGGTCGCGGAAGTAGCGATCGTTTCTTTCTCTCATTCGATCGTTCCGCCCGATTGCTCTCGTCTAACGCACTACCTACCTACCAACCTACCTACTTGCCTACCTGTGTTTACTCCTTTCATATCTATGTCTTCCTACTCACGTTTCTCTTTTTACTCCTTCATTCCGCATCGTGCGCGCACTGGACGCCCGAGTTTCGTATAATCCTTGACAACAGAATAGTTTTGCCAATGCATGCGCGCTTGTTACACGCTCCGCAACTGTATTTTCCTACCTGCATCTGAATCACATGTTTTCTTAATTCCAATTCAATTGCCGGATGGGAAACCGTTCTTAATAATACCCTTCGCTCGATGCCCTTTTGTTCGGGACTGGATTCTTATTGTAATTTTCGATTAACCATCTGACGACGATACCGTTAATACTACTTGTTACCGAGACAATTAATAGTCTAGGCATTCCGGTTTTGAAGAGTCAGTCTCGCCCCCTTTTTTTCTACTTTTCGCGTACAACGACAACTGTTATTTATTTAGGCTCTAATTTGCTCGGTTATAACGTACACCATATGCAAAGAGCACTAAAACACGGCAATAAACTATGAAAAAAATTGCGACCATTAGGTCTCCATTACGATTTATATTTAATGGCGGATCGATCGGGGCAGGTAGAATATTAAGGTTGCTCCACCTGGACATGACTATGACTTATGACGGCCTCATAAACAAAATCATTAGCGGGGAAAAACGCGAGTTCGTTCGAGGCCGGTTTTAAAAGAAATCAGAGCGGATTATTACGAAGGGGGTTGGCTGGCATTAACGTTGCCTTATGTTCAGACCGATGAAAAATGCATGGCAAAGATCCCTGCCTCGGATGGAAGGAAAACGTCGGATTCGAATTTTAAGAATTCGTTACCGCGATATTGGGAATGCAAGAATCGGCCGTTCTAAAAAAAGTGAAACCAATTTGTCATTTGTCCAATCAATCAGAAAGAATTTTTGAGAAATTTTTAGTTTTTAATTAGTTTTGGCTACTTTTTTATTCGTATTACTTTGAAAATTGAAAATTTGCAATTGAATATTATTTACAATTATTTAAAATCTACGAACACGTTTTTTTATCGATTTATGGTCTCTGAAAGTTCAATCAAAATATGTTTCCTTTTTTTCCTTTCTGCGCGAAGCTATTGATTATTTTAAATAGAATAAAATTTGTATACTCCATTGTTGATTATTTCGTTCAAATTCTTGACACTGTTTCACATATCACGCCTTAAAAGCGGAAAAAACAACTAGGCAATCGCACGTGTCACCTCTGTTATCGACATGCAAAATTTATACAGAAAATTTCAATGATTATTTTTATGGTTTCAAAAGTAGTTAACTTTGTAGCTTCACCCGATTCACAAAGTTTTGACTGTTAAAATGGGAAGTTCAAAAATTAAAATCGAGCGCGTAACTTCCGTTACCATGTTTGAATGCATTAAAAAAAAACTAATACATCTTTCCCGTCTCAAATTTGTACATCATGCGCATACTGCTAAACTAAAACTTGCAGCTTTTTTTTAAAAATTATGTATTCCTTTGAAATATTAAATATAGAGCTTTTTCTGCATCCAACTGTCACCTCCGTTACTTTAGAATGATCGTACTCGTATAATGGCCGGCAAAGAGATATGAAGGGAAGGTGATAAAACGCTCTACTCGATAAATATGTAATTCAATTTCCGTTCCCTGCGCGTAATATGTATAACGCGCATCACCATTGTGAAGACAGATTGATTTCTCCTGGAGGCACCACGAGAGCATGAAAGATGGAACTTTCTTTGCAGCATACGTCAGAGGGTGTCGCTTGTCGATAAAAATAAGGTCCTGTGCCAGAGAAAACAGACTCCCTTTCCTTCCACGTCTCGTTCTCCTTTCTCTCTCCTGGAACAATCCTTGAAGTCCTCGATCAAAGAGCAAATGCAACACGAAGGGAGGGTCAACTGTCACCATTGACGAGGAAGAAGGGCTGCGTGTGGAGACACGGAGGGTTGTGACGGTTATGTGTGTTGGGAAGTCCCGACATCTCGACGCCAACGTGGCGAAGGGAGAGGCAGGATTTTATGTCCCGTAACTCCCCCGGGATTCTCGCATTTATGTTCTATCCTGTCATCATGATGTCCACCTATACCGCTACCGCCGGACAAAACAAAACACCATTCCTTCGTGGCCGATGGGAATCCATGCAAGAGGCGCGCCTCTCGCAAACGGACAATGGGAAAATGAACTTTGATCAGACTTTTATTAAGAGCCGTAAAAATGCTTGACCCGATTCACTTTTCCAACGTCGAGTCTCGTTCTTTGTTCTCCCGGTATCGAAATTTGGAAATTTCATGCTTAAACCCGAGTATCCGACGTCTCGTTTTTCCTTTCGTTTCGTAGTAAAAGTTCTTTTTTTTTTTTCTTTAATACCCGAGTCTATTACCTCGGGTAAAAATCAATGTTTACGCTCCCGCTTTATGCTGCCGTTTTGAGGTTGCTTTTATTGTTCCGTGCCTTATAAAAATAATTATTTCACTCGGCATTACGTTCTTCATTTTTTATCGGGTGAAAGTAAGAGAAAGAAATTCGGCCCCGAGTTTTATGTGCGCGCACGGCAGTCGCTCTCGTTGACTCTGCCAACGATTCGCGAGATTAAGCAAGGAAACGCGACGGCTTAACGAAGCGTCGTAGCCAAATGCGTTACTTCCTTCCGCGGCTGAGTGCGAATTTCGTAGCTTTCGATGGCGATCCATTCCCGCGGAGCATCTTGGCACGAACGGAATCCACGGTGCATGACGGAGCGCGTCACCTTTACGATCGCCTTAAATCTCCCGCCGAAAATTCAAAACGCGCAATAAAATTTTGCCGCGTAACGCGATTCCTATCGATCAACAGGGACGAAACTTTTACGACTTTTTATGGCACTGGCCAGTCGCTACCGACTCGCCGTGCCTCGTAAAACTCGGACTTTTCGCGCAAACGTGCAATTTTTTATCCAATGTCCGCGGTCTGTGACTTGCGACAGGGAAAAGAATGAGGCAGCGGGTAATGGGAAATGAATGATAGTTCCGTATGGCTAGATATGAAACGTCGAGCGAACGAGCGGGCATAAAGGTGCGCGCTATCGTAATGACCCCGCCTGATGATCCGCGAAACAATTTGTACATGCGCTTGGATTAATGCTTTCGACATACATTTACTGAAAAATAACGCCTCTCTCTTTTCCTTACGAATGTTGTGCTTGATAATAACAAAACATTTGTTTAAAATTAGTAAAATAAATCAAAAAGCAATTCCAAATGGATCGAATTTCGCCCTACTTTTATCACGCAAATTCAAAAAACGGGTAAAGCGTTCGGAGGCGGGGAAATCGGCATCTTTGATATGGTCTTGCGTCGTGTTGCACGGCCGATGCAATCCCCTGTTCTTATATTTGTTAAACAGCGCATTAACTACTCGCAAACGGCGCGGTGATTGCGGTCGCGTGGCTACTCGCGCCATTCAAACGTAAAGTAAAACAGCGAGTGCAGCGGGCGATTGGCGAGGGTGGTTTCTCTGAATGGCCCGTTGATTGTAATCATCGGGTGTAAGTGAATGCCCGTTCGGCTGTACGAATAATACAGCGAATCTCGCACTACGCGTACGCACCGGCCGTCCCTCGAAATAAGCCTTCAGTTTCCGCGATATACACCACTGTATCTGTTTCTCTATGTGGATATACATTACGCTCGTGCACGCCTCGCCTTACAAACGCGGAACATAATACAATAATAACGAGATCATGGTGATGAGCGCGTGCGACGAGGATGCACATGATTTTGCCTCCATCGAGTGCAAGGCTCTGTATACACGTGAATATATGTCGCTTGTTTCGATAATAATGCACCGTGACGAGGGATTTCGTCAACGATGTTTGGCTATTTTCGTTAATCATGTATATTATTCTGTTGCCAGAAGCAATTTCAATGGATGGCCGAACGCGAAAAAAAAGTTTTTTTTTTAAACAAATTCAACCGTGCAACGTGCGCATAGGAAAAGTTATTGCGGTTCCGATGAAATTTCTTATTTATATAATCTGTTTTTGTTAGAGAAAATGCTATATCGATATGATAAAAAATTGTTTGTCACGACTTACACTAATTTCGCAACCTCAACTTTCACTAGAAAACAATTTTTTCGGCACGGTTTTTGTTCAATTTACACGTTAAAATTCAAATGTTGGTGTTTCTTTATGCCCACTTAGTCCCATTCAAGCGGTAAATAATAAAATTCATCATGCACGGAGCGACTTATTCAAATCTCCATGGCAATGCAATACAATTTCCCGCTTTCTCCGAGCGCCGGCATTAAAACCGAAGACGAGTCGTTGGCACGCTGCGTGAAACGGCTTTATTGGGCATCAATTCAGCATCCCATTTCTCGATCTTCGACGGCGCGTACGCGCAATGTCGTGAGCCGTGTACACACGGGTACCGTTCTGGCCGATTTCCCGGCCTCGTATTTACGTACCAATAAGCGTAAAATTGGCCTAACTGCACGGGGGAGCCGGGCAATTGCGCGTAATTGAATCCGCCTTTGTATGAGATACCGAAGAGCTCTATGAATATTCAGTTGCCAGTTTTAGCGGGCCCGATTCGAGCTCGCAAGACGGCTCTTCGTTGCTTTACTGCGCGCGATTTCGCGAGATGCGCGCACACGGGACACCATGTACACCCAGCGCGTAACCCGATCCGAGCACTCGATATCTGTGTATCGTATTATTCCGGTCTTCGTTATCGTACACCGGCTCTGTCTGATAATGGACCTCGACGGGTCTCATTGAGAGGGCAATCATGGCCGGGCTCGCATTGGCCCACGAATCGTATCGCGTTTCAACATGGTTGATGATATTATTCGTCGTGATATATTTCGACAAATTTGCGATTCGAAACAGGTGTTTTTGATCCGAAGCGATGTTTTACAATTACTGAATACGAATTTTTCGTTTCGAATTAGTCGACGGCACGAAACATTGTTTCCAAAAATCCAATCGTTTTCGATTACCAACATCAAATGACAATTATTCTTACCTTTTTTCACTTAAATGAGTGGCATTGGGCGCAAATGAATGGACGTCGATAGTTTGTG
This sequence comes from Zelostemma sp. ZL-2020, assembly GCA_022816865.1. NCBI lineage: Eukaryota > Metazoa > Arthropoda > Insecta > Hymenoptera > Platygastridae > Zelostemma > Zelostemma sp. ZL-2020. The sequence continues at coordinate 6,116 of JABFQM010000798.1, forward strand.
AGACCGGACGAATGTAGTTAAAGATCACCTTCGTCGACAATCAATTCTTGTTATTCATAAATTTATTGAAATATGATAATGTTTCACGAATCATCCTTCTTCGGTATGCCATACATAATTCATAACGTGAAATACGAGCATGTTTACGTTATTGTATATAAATGCACAAATTACTCTGAATCTAATCTCGATTTCTCATGGAGCTTTATTGAAAATTAATAACGATTCCCGCTTTACACGATGAACTTGGAATTATTTTGTATTCGTTTTCGCAATTCCATGAATCGGCGAATGGAAAATGTAGGAAAAAACGAAATGCGAAAGCTTTTTAAACATTTGTTCACGGTTCGTAAAGGTAATGGAGAAGTCGGAGGAAAATTAGCCCGGGCCCGGAGGAAAATAGTCGCGATAAAAATGCAAGCTCCCGGGTAAAATACATAGAGGCATACGCCATTAGACGCGGGGCATTACATTTTGTTTTGTGCTTAATTTTGGCAGTTTCAGTCGCTTGCGCTAACAAGCGTGCTCCCGTAATTAACAGCACTAATTTTAATTGCTGCCTAACAAAGAGCGGATGAATGCGGATTCCCACGGGAAGCGTGCTGCACTGATGAACGATAATGCGGACAGGGCTCCCTTTAATTCTTTTTAGCGTCTCTGCCCGATTCCACCTGTGCGTCCGCCCGCTGCCTCGTGATATTCACCGTTTTCCGCCTTTTTCCCGGTTTCCTCCGGACGCGTACAATGTATTTTGATGAATTTTGTAACTCATCTCGCCGGATAATCTCGAGACCGAAGACGAAAAGTCATTATTTTTTCATTGCCGCCGTAATGCGGCTTTCGTCATGTTTTACTTGGAGAGTTTTCCATTGTAGTAAACGAAACGCTAAAAATGTGAGATATGACGTAAACCAGTGGCTGCACAAAGAACATTTCCTCGCTTCATTGCGCAAAAACCAAAGAAAGGTGAAGAGATTTTATCCTATTCTTTTTTCCATGAAAATTGTTTTTTTTTTTCCAAACAAAGCTCTCGACGAGCGAAAAACATTCCATTACAAAAGTCAAGTTGGCCGGTGAGTAAAAAAGAAATTTCCATCGCCCCGCGCTTCTGTCAACAGTTCGTCCGCGTATAATCGAACGCGTCGAATTTTTTTTTCGGACTTGCCCGTGTCATTTTCTTTCCTTATTTATTTATCGCGCGAGCCCACGTTCAATCGGTTAAGTACACATATCTGTATATCGAACGTGCCCCAGGCAATAAATCTTTTTTGTTAAGCTTTTGTTTCTTTCCCGCTTTTTCCGCGTTCACAGGCTTTCAGATAAATGGAACGGACGATATAGATAGTGCTTTGAAAATCATCCCGGATGGCGATCAGTCGCCGCTGCAGGTAAGCCCCAGAGCGTGGGTAAAAAATTTGTAGGCATCTGGTTGACCAGACACCTCGCATTAGGGTTGATATCCTAATACACTCTCGAAGATTGTCATCCTGACCCTCGGCGAACGTCGGAACGTCGGCACCCCCTCGTGAAAAAGGTAAAGTCCGCCGACGCTCGGTCAAACGCATTTTTTCCTCCTTTTTATTTCTGGGTTCCGGACGCGTTAACGCGATGAAAATTTTACCCTCCTTTATATCCCGCTGTCCAGACGAGCGGGCGCACTTGGCACGAAATATCGGCGGAAATAATATAATTTACACAATCGCGATGGAGGTAAAACCGCGCTTGTAATACGTTACTTATCCCGCACGAGATCTAACTCTCGACCCTAGACATGTAACAATGTGTGTTTCTTCAGGTACGAACATGCCGAGCTGATGTTTTGATTAGTTTCTATCAGCGCCATAAAAGCCACTCGAACATCGCGCTAATTAATTTGCTCGCTTATTTATTTATGTAATTAGCGAATGATCGGGAATTGAGATGTTTTACTTTTTGCAAGGTAGAGCAGCGCGTGTAGGTAAAATGTAGAGCGGAACCGAGCACGTGTTGACAAGTCCCATACTTATCAAAGATATAAACCATGCGAGAAAAACCTCGTCCCATAATTCTCGCGAATCGAGATAAACATTTTCCAATGATTTACATACCACTAAACCTAATTGAAATACGGTGAAGCCGAGAAAGGACGAAATGTGGCTTCAATTACGAAACTTCCCCGGGGCAAAAAACGCGAAAACGCGGGATTGGATCATTGTCTCGCAAAGTCCTTCGAGATTCATGGTCCTTCGAGCCCTCGCACCTTTAACAGATATAAATGACGCCCTACGACAATCGGCGATATTAAGTCACATCAAACCGAAGCCCCGTCCTCCTCACGTTTTTCTGTGGGATTTTAATCTCGTAATATCAAAGCCGTGCTTGTGTTATTGAGCATCATTAGTCAACCTGTCATACAACGATATTAATAGTCAGCCAGTATCAAAGTATGCACTCCATGGAAATGCATTTCATTTATTCCCCACTCGTTCCGCTGACATTGTTGAATGACTTTGGACGCTCGTCCCGCTTCCAGCATTCATCCCATTAACCGAATATCGATGCTCGGATTCGCATGTTGCGAATCCGCTGCTCCCCGCTCGTCCCGAAACGATATCTAATCGTGCCAAGATACGCTCCGAAAATAATAGTTGCTATTAGTGTTATAGTTATTGTAGGCATTAGTCAGTAATTAATGATGCTGTAATAAAGTCTGAGTGTCCACTTTACCCGCTTTTCCTCCACGTGCCCGGGCGATTTATCATCGTCCGCATCGGGGCTTTGGAAATTGATTCGACTTCGGGGCTCCTCTTTGACGACTCTGCGTGCCAAATCGAAGCGATTCCAAAGACCAGCCGGGCTATTTTCTCTGTCACGGAGCGTGCGCCGAGAAAAATGAGGGTGTCATAAACTTGGAAGAATGCGCGCGTTGCGTGAGAAGCCGGGAAGCTTCGTATCACTTTACTTGTGTTTCCCGAAAAAATATTCACTGGAATTGATCCGGGCTTCAGGAAAATCGGTACTTTTAGAAGTGCAAGAGATCTTTTTAACACGAAATTATAACCGAATCATTGAAAAGATTGTTGCGGGAGAATTTTGATAATTAAAATAGTTAGTGAACCGATTTTTGAAGTGAAAGACATTATTGTTATTTAAGGTGGATCGATACTTTAATGCAAGGGTGGATTGGAAAAAATATTAATAATGCAACATAATTAATTGCATTTAATATGCCAGTATAATTTATTTAACGATATCTTCTTCTTCACGAAAAAAAATATGCGAGTGAAAAAATTGTACAAAAATGCTCGTAACGAACGATTGAAAATTGTAACAGTTTTTTAGAAGAAACATTTTTATTTCTTAGCCAATTTGCATGTTCGGTTATTTATATTGTTCACAGGATTATTTGCAACAATATAAATGACCAAACATGCAAATTAGCTAAGAAATAATAATTTTTTTTAAACTGTTAAAATTTTCAATTGTTTGTTACGAGCATTTTTGTACAATTTTTTCACTCGCGTATTTTTTTTATGAAGAAGAAGATATTGTTAGATAAATGATACTGGCATATTAAATGCAATTAATTATTTTGCATTATAAATATTTTTTCCAATTCACCCTTGCATTAAAGTATCGATCCACCTTAACAACGAGAATGAATAGTAAGAACGTAAGCATACATGTTTTTTTGCGTTAATTAGCAAGTGCAACTGCTAATTTTGTTATTTAGCTTGTCTAGCGTTTAGGTGAACGAACCGCTCTACGTTTTTGTAAAAAACCTTTCTCGATAAATCATTAGAAACGGCCCTCGAGAATAATGAATTCCAAGTGCGATTCCGCGTTGTTGGTGGCGCGAAGACTTAATTTTCTTGCTGTTAACTGTTCCGTACGTATAACAAGTTACAACTTGTTGCGACGGAAACACGCGTGGAATCAAATTTCTGATACTGGCGTTATCATTCGCGGCACGTAACTTTTTACGATTCACTTCACTCTAAAATTCGAATGTCGGAAGCGTACAGTTTTTTACACTTTTTTTTTGTATCGTGCATCCGTAAACACGCTCGTGATTCGGCATACGGAATGCCGTGTAAAAAATAACGCCTCGAAACGTTGACCAGGCGTTACTCGATGCCCGCTTTTTGAGGAGCGAAAGCCTTCGTTTCTGACAATTTATTTCGTAACGTTATAGCGGTTTCTTTTACGTCGTAGCGATGAGTCAATATTGGTACTCTATAAGTCGACGAGAAGTCGAAAATTATATGCGAATGGGGTCACCTCGTGTGTACGCTCATATAAAAAGCCAATGAATCTTTCTTTTTACGCATGCCTAAAGTCGACGTCTTTTCAAGCAGTGTACAGTTAGAATATGACTCACCTTTATGTTCACGGCTCGAATATGTGGAGTTACACGATGGGATCTACCTTCGGAAGTCAACCCTTCTCCGCTCTCTAAGAATATCGTCCACTACGTGCGCGGCATTAGTCATCACTCGCATATATCGACTTTATTCTCCGTTTTATTGAACGGAACAAAACGAAATAGAAAAACGTTATTAGCAGAGATTGAGAGGAATGATTTTTAATGGAATCCTACATTATCGCGCTGCGGACGATCCTCAGCCTCTCGAGAATTCTGCAAATGGCAGCTACGAGGGAGCACTTTTCCTCACAATGCAACTGCAAGCATTTCCAGTCGTTGAACCTTTCGTAACCCGATCATACAAAGCATGCTTGATGTCAACTTGTGGTATGGTAAAAAGTAATCACTTCTTTTCGTACTATAAATAAATGAATTTATTTCCTGAAAACAATCGCGCTTATTTCGAACAGATCAAAGGTGCCGCTATCTTTCGACTTTATTCTCCGAAGAGACGAGGATAAAAAAGCGATAAAGTTGACTGTGAATTCGATACCGTGAATTTATGTAAAAGCGTAGCAATTGTTCCTCGGCGGAATATGGCGACAAAATCAGGACAGATTCGAGCCACATGTTTGACCAGAAGTCAACCCAGGGCAATAACATGTGGCGCGTTTCATCAAAAAGTCGAGAAGATGCCAACACATGCTGCCCTTGCTATTCCTTGGGAGGAGAAATGAAAAGCTGGTGAACAAATTCTGAAAAGCCTTATTCCGCTCATAAATTATCGGCTCGCGCCACGGGTAGTCTTCATCTACTCATCTAGTTGCATCGGTTTCTGGTGTCCAAGTTCCACCGGTTTCACGTGAGAAAAGGCCGCTGGATTTACCATCACAATCGTATTATATTCTTGAAACAGCCCGGAAATGCGCTTTTTTTTGGAGCGAATTCACATGAAATTTAGTTTTTTCATCCGATTCCATTTGAAAAACTACAATAAGAATGAATAATATTCCATTTCCAATGTACTTTTTTATTATTAAACGTGCTCGGAATGTTTCAAACGAATCGTTAAAAAATCACAATTGATATTTTCGATGTATTTTAATTACGCCAATAATTCATTCGGTACACGTTTTTCTTACATGAACTTTTTCACGAATTATCAAGACTCCGGAAGTTACAATTTTTAGTTTAATGACTTCTTAATTGATTTCACAACTCGCTACAACTAATTCACTCGTTTTCTTCTCTCTTGCATTGTCAAAAATCGAGTAGTGGATCAGAAACATAATTTTTACAAACTCTGGTGACCTATTTTGATAATACTATTATTTCTTTGCTGTAATTTTAGTTTTCGGTTAAATCGATTTCCATGAAAAATACAATTAGATGACTATTTTAGAGCTGTTACATATTTCGTTTTATAAATTATGTACGATATACAACAACAAGAATCGCTTTTTGAAGTTACAAACATTCTCGATCCCGGACGATGTTGCAAAATGTATAAAATTTGCCGTGAAATAACCGAGGACCTTACTCCTCCCATTATCGGACGACGCTTTCGCCATCGGAACGAGGCATCGAGTTTTTTCGTTCCCCGCGCGTGCCGGAAAACACTAGCGATCGAAAACACGAGGGACTGGACTTTTGGAGGGCTATAATTTTATGCGCTAAATCACACGTAGGCGGGGACGAGTACTTTTTTGGCTAAGTGGGTCGTATCAAAAATAATGCATCGGTTCATTTCTATCTTCAACCAGACGCAAAAAAAATCCGAGAAAGAAATGATTCAGGGCTTTTGATGAACCTTTGGATACAACTAATCCCTACCAAATATTGATTCTACCAAATTAACTTGATCGCCCATAAAAAAGTAATCCACCTGTTGAGAGTTTTAACTCGGAGCAGTCCCCGTTCGTGGTAACGGATCCAGAACTCGAAGAAATCCGTGTCTGGTTCTCGGAAACCTTCTTTGTTCGGTTCTGGAATAGATCCCATAAAGATATGGGGGACCAGTTTTTGAGCCTCTCGTCAGGCACCGGCATTTATCACGTTTCTCCGTCTCTCTGTAGCAGGTCAGTCCGGGCTATTTCGAAGGGACCCGGTTTCCGTTCCGAAATTCGCTAATAAGAAAAGTTTTCGTCGTTCAAAGGACACGGGATGAGTTTTCAGTCGCGTCCGTGGAAGGCAACGATAAATAATTCGACGCGCTTTATTGGTCATAGGCGCTATCCTCTGGGGATCGCCGATTTTTGTAGAGACTGCGGTCTGAGCAAAAAGGTCCGAAAGAGAGGGGGAGGGGGGGGGGATGGGGAGACACGCCATGGACCTGTTGGTACCTGTCTCAACTTGCAGGTGCATCGTTGACTCCCTCGAATCCGGATCTTTGTTGGAGAAAACATAATACTCGAACATTTTCTTACTGCGTCACAGGAGCGAAATCCGACCCATGCTGAGATGTCACTTTTGCTCAAGAGAAAGGAGGGTAACCATCATTACACTTTGTGGTGACTGGATTTTTTACGTTCGACATGACTGAACCTTTGGCGCGTTTATTATTTTCAACGCTCGCGCTTCTCCGCCGTTACTGCTCGTTCCGTTGCATAATCGCAATGAAATCACGAGTGTTTTTCGCGATTCCAGTAATGAATGACCGGCAATCAAAACGGGCTGGCCTCACATTAGTCAAAGATCGTTTTATTCGCATTTTCTTGTTCTCTCATTTCCAAAGCTACGAAACTTCTTATACGTTTCGAGTAATTATTCGTCAAAGTTTTATTTCGAAATTCGATAGAGCACAATAACACGAGCGTTATTTGAAAAATAAATTGACAGGATGAACCGAACGAGATTTCGTGTAATATATTACTGGTCCGAAGCTGTTTTTGAGTTTCCAGACGTTACGGCGGCATCAAAAGTGTTCCAAGAAACTGGGAAATTTGGAAAGGCTATAAATTAGTCGAAACGTCTCACAATTTAAGCGTGTCGCTGGATGACACATGCCTTCCAACCCGACAAAGTCTGGAAAAACGAAAAAGTAATATTGCTGTAAAAGAAATTTTGCCTATTTCTCGCGAATGAACGTAGAGAAACTAATGAAATTGAAGCGATTTAATTAAAACGAAATACATATAAGGGTGAAGAAATGCACAGCGAGAGGTGGTGGTTTAGCGAGGGTTGAATGGAACAATGAAATTTGATCATTCCGTACACTGTGGTTAGTGGCGTGGGAGGTTCGCTTGCGTGCTAGATCGATCACGGTAATTTTCTCGTGAGAGAGCCACGTTTATACGAATCGCGAGAAGTTTCGGTCGTTTCGGTAGTGGCCCGCTTCCATGGGAAATAGCCCGAGGTGATTAACAATGGTACACATTATAATCGAGCGTTATTTGCTTGATTACGGGGAGCGAAAAAAGCGCGTTTTACTCCGACTCTTCGAACCTGGAATAATCCCTTCTTGCGCCCGACGCTTTTTCCAACTCGAACACGCGTTGCATAAAGGCTAATGCACTTTAATGCAATGATAAGAGCGGCGTATTAAGACAAATGCATTACGAAATTGATTAAAAAACGAATAGGGAAAAAACGTGAGCGAATTTTGACGGAGGGATATGAACGCGGAATATGGTCTTTACTCTGCGTCCATGAATATTGAAATTTCTGTTTTATATTTCACGAGAGACAGAGGATCAAGCTGGAAAAATATACGCTGAAAAATCGTGGGATTAGTCTTTTGACACGCATGAAGTGCACACTATACTCTGCAATGTGGAATACTGAGTTTTAAAACAAGGATATTAACCGAAGTACATTTTCCAGTTCTATTGGCTTTTTGGATTTCGTTCGTGCTTTTTTTTCCTTTAAATTTTGATGTATTTCGTATTAGGATCTCGTGAAATTTCTCATATAAAAACTCGACTTTAACGAAATTTTTCAAACCGCCTCGTTGCAAATAATTGCCTCTTACCTTTATGAACCTTCGAAACAGGAACGAATTACGGGATGATGATGTCGCAATACGTTTATTTCTAAACCCGACGGTGAGTCATATAGAGTTCGTTTACTTTGTGCTTGATAACTCTTTGCCGTCAAAGTCGAATTGCGTAAAATATGCATGCAGGGGTTCGATGCAAAAAACATTTCGCTCGGAACTAGAGGAATCCGTTGTTATGCCAAATGCCCATGTAGAATTTTAAATGCACGTTGGAAAGTTTTCAGGAAGTTTCCGTTTTTTTTTGTTTCGTTAAATTGTCTCGTTCCTTTCAGTTAACTGGAAATGTAATACATCTCTACGAGTTTGATTTTTCATCAAACTCATTTCAATTTCGATGTTGAAAATTCGACGAATTAGTCGACAAGATTGACGGCACAAAAAACAAATTGAATTTTTTAGGAAACTCCACATTGATCTTCACCGAAATGATCGATTGATCGCGCGGAAAATAAGAATCAAATGAAAAAAATAAGTTGATAAGAAAAAATAAAAATTCTCAAGAAATCATCAGCAAATAATTTGCGGAAGCGGTCAATTAAAATTTCCCCCGATAGGAAACGTAGTTGCTAACGACTTTTTAAAATAAGTTTTTCAAGTGCTTTATAATGAGGAATAAAACCCGTTCGTAACGGAAAAAATGATGTGATTCATCTTGCACCTGACTAACCTACCTTAAATCACGAGACTTGGCATTTCACTTCGATGAGTCAAGAAGTACCGCCGACCACGTGGCTTCGCGCGAAAACGGCTTACGCAATGGAAATAAAAGCTTAGTCGTTTCTTTTCTTCACGATCGGGCATGTCTTAATCTCCCGAGCTTTAATCCAAAAATCATCACGATTAAAACCAAAGGATTTTTCCCGTTTCGAACCACATTCACATCTTATTTGTTCTTACGAAACGCGAGTACAAAATTGATGCGATGATCGAATTCTAAAAACGTAGTTTAAACACGAGATTATATTTTCCTTCTATTTATTGAAGTTAGATGTGTACATTAGGAGAAAAGGCATAAAAAATACAGGCCGTGGGTTGCGATAAGAACTGACGAGCGTGTTTCGTCTTGAGCTGTTTACAAAAAAGATACGAAGGGTTCTGCGTAATGACAGGCCAGTCTTCGGGATTGAAGAAATCGGGACGATCAACGTCCAAGAAACTCTTTGGGAATATATATCTCTTCCGCTAATTGTTTAACTTCGATTATCGTCATTATCTCATCAGCGGAAAATTGGAAAAAAACGATCGCTGCGAGGATAAAGATTTTTCGAGAATGATTTTCTCCCGAAGGAATTGAAGCGAGTGGAATGTTTGCATAGTGGTAAAAAAACTCTATTCGACAGTCGCTTTGTGTCTGACTCATCGTAGACCTGGCGAACTATCCAAGACAGGTTTAACATTGGTCGATCGGGGCAATGTTTCTGCTTCTCCTTCTTTGTGCCACAGAAAACGATCGCTCCTAAAAATAACTTGTCCACAATTTTTCACTCGATTAAATCACACTCGTTCCGTCGACATATTATTCGACGAATTTCTTTGGCGCTTTATCACTTCTCGAGAAAGACGCGACGGCGTATGTAATAATTGTAACAGAAATGTTTGTATCACGAATCAGAACTGCAGCAAATGCCATCGCGAATAATCTCGTACAGAGAGACCGCACTCGAGATAATTTCAGTTATTATTCAATCGCCGTAATAATAAATATAAAGTACTCGTGATAGAGATAAATCGTACACATATTAGACTATTTTTCAATAAGAAACAATGAAATAATGAAATTCAATTGATTACGAATTCGTAATTTCTTGCCTTTTCCACCGGGGATTTACTTCGGAGTGACTCATCGAAATCGCGCGCTATGATTCATTACGTAGATCGATCGACGATGCTCTCTCACACGGCATACTTTATTATTTTCAATTTTCACTAGAAAAATGCATTTATCAGTCGAAGGTTGAAAATAAACGATGTTATCAAAAGTGACGTTCCACAAAAATGTTTTCCATTTACAGTCGGGGCAAAAATAATATATATAATATATTTCCGCGCGGTGTCCGCAATGTTACCTTGCCGCTGGAACAAATAAGATAATGGCGGTCTCCTGAAATAATTTTCAGAAGATTTCATCAAGGTTTTATAACCGCAATAACAGTAGGTCGTGATGTTACCGGATTCGTACGAGTTTTATTTCACGATATTAACAGAAACCTAATAATGATAAAATAACAACTTGTGGTAAACGTTGAATTACGATTTCCGGAGCTTAAGAAAATGTAATATGAAATAAAAATCGGTAGTTTCGTCTCGTTTCGAAGGCGAGACGCGCGATGTATTGTGCCCGTGAAAATATCGTGAGCAAGTGAAGAAACAGCGTCACGCTCCTTGATGCTTGCATCAAAGCCAAGGCGAGGACGCTTCGTTGGGAACTCGGCCAACGTGCAGGGTCGTGAAGAATGCTCTTTAAGTTTAAAGGTGTAAACGTTGCATTCCAAGTAGCACTTATTTCATTATCGGAAAATTATGTTTTCCATAGCAATTTCAGATGGAAAGATTTGGAATTTGAGATTGAAAAATCGAAAACGAAACTCGAAAGGGTTTCGAATGTGAAAGTTAATCGTCATTCCAGATGGAAATTATTACGCGGTGTTCGCTTTCAAGCGTAAAAGTGACGATTCGCATCGTACTATTGGAATTACAAGAATCGACTTGCCTTAGATAAAGCGGTGCAAAGACGATAAGACGAAGCGAAAGATAAGAACGGATAAGCACGAAGCAAAGTCGACGACACACATCCGCCCACTACCGAGGTATTCGTAGTAAATAAGTTCACGGTAGCCTCGGAGCTACTGGTTTTAAATTTCATCGATACTATACGGTGTCACACGAGAAGCGTGAAAATTACGGGACAAAACAAACAAAAAAACGACTCGTATCGTACCGAGAAAAGCATCAAGGCGGGGTCGGAAATTTTTCCATCAAATTTTCCGCTCGCTATAAAACAAAAATCGAATTTTTCACGAGCACGTTCGGAAAATTGCGGTAAAAGAGTTACCGCGACCGGAAGTGCGCAGATGAAAAATTTCTCGTGTTGCCGGAAATGGCACATCGTCTCAGCCGGTGGCATTTTCCTGCACTGGAAAAGGTTGTAATCCTATCAGATGCCGGCAGGACGAATTCGAGAAACTCCTAGACTTCGGTGATTATCCGCAAACGTACTTACTTGATAGTTTTACCAGAGAATAAAGAGAAGGAGCTTGAAAAAATCTCCGCGACTTTTTAACCTTGACTTTATTTCGATGTGAAGAAAAAAGGATTTTTTTTTCTTCATCGTCCAGTATATTGTAACGCTCGTTGCGACATAATTGCATTTAAATAGTACCCGTAACAATGTTTCACAATCGGAGTAAAAATGTAACATTGCAATTACACTGTTAGGAAGACATTATTTTCCATACCGACACAGCGATTCACATAATTAGTTGCATTAATTCAGCTATTACTTGCAAGAATACTTCTTTCTCTGTAGAAGATCGTAAACATTAAGCAGCTAATTTATTCAGTAGTTGCGTTTCCTCGGCAATTACATTTACTACGATGAACTGAAAACAGAAGGGGAAATGTAGAAAACTTCTGTGTCAATATAAAAAGAGCAAATCATTGATATTAAAAGCAACTCATGCGAGGATAATCTGAATAGATGAACGAGTACATTCATAAATAAACAAACTAACGAGTGCATAAATTAATAAATATGTAATAAAGGACTCGATGCTTTGAAATTCATTTGAAATTTTAAACAACATCGATTCAAACTTGAATATTGATCGAATTCGAGTCAACTCTTTACGGTGCCAAAAAAAGCATGATAAAAATTAACTGTTTGCTTCAATAATTGTAAAAGGGGAGATAATTTCTAGAAATATATAAGTATTTCTTGGGTAAATAAGGCGCGCTCTTTCTCATTCTGCAATAAAAAATTTATACTTCCAACAGTTTCTACGAGAAAATGTAATTACGCTTTTGCTATCTGTAATTTGTTAAATGTGCAATTACACATTTATTTCAATCGAATTACACTTTCATTTTAATTGCATTTCTATTTTAATGTTACCGGTATTTTTACCAAATTTAATTAATTATCCATTCTATCCAAACTATTCAAGATCGTAGAAAAGTGGACTGTAGTTTTATTTTTATTTAGGATTTACCCAGTAGGAACAGAGAGGACTGGATAAGTCATAATTTAAACACCTTACAACAAATATCTTGTACGGTGCCCCTTGGAACACCATGCAACTTTGCCGCAGCATTTATTTGACATATTGTCGCGTTTTGCAGCAAATATAGCTTTTCTGAGCTTTATTTTATCCATGGGAGGTGGTTTTTTACCATTTCGCTGCAATGAAGGTAATACATGAAATTTACAATACCCGAGCGCCGTTCATTTTTGCCGACTTTTCCCTGACCGCGTGGTGCCGACTTTATCTCGAGTGTCGTATTTTTTTAAACAACAAAAAAACATTCCAAAATCGTTAGGTTTAGAAAACGGTTACCGGAATCATGTTGAGCAAAACTTATCTTGTGCGTTAAAAATATACAAAACAAAACGCACCGAGAATGTATTTGCCTTTAAAACCATCGCCAGACTCTCATGTTACTCTCAATTTCATTCTCGGAATAAACAAGACGACTCACTTGAATGCCTGATGTTTAAGAGTCCATATTATGCTGATTAACTTACTGCTTTTATAGAAATTGATTGCCATGGACCATGGCATATCGATTTTCGTAGCTGGCATTAAAAATTACACTCTAGAAACTATAACACGAATTCATTATTAAAATTTTGCAGTACCCTTATGCCCATAAAATCGCTTTTCACTATAGCAATGTCAAATTCGCATGTCAAACTGGGCCAAATTTACGAAAGGGTGTCGACTTAGCCCCGGTTTCCCCTAACCAATATTCTGTTTATCGAGAATGAAAACATAAAATGCGATTCGCGATATCGCATTACATATGTAATGTGGATCGCGGTTCCCACTTACATTTTTTTATGCAATACGCGCCGAAACAAGCAACGGAATACGACACAAAAAATCAAGGAACCGATTTTTTCACTTCCAAGACTTGAGTTGAAAGTGAGGGTAAAATTGAGTATTTAGAGAATTAAAAATACAAGACTCTAAACGTCTCAAATATCCTCGCTTCAAGCTCCAATGTGCAAAAATGTCCCTTTCAGCCTGTTGGAGACGTGTTTGAATGCCTTGAAAGTTCTCAATATAATCTCCTTAGTTTCCATGCTTTATCAATCGGCCGGGAAGGCGACAAATCATTCCACAGGCTCGGACATAAATAAAATCAGACTCTCACCATCAAATTATTATTGAAAAAAAAATTCTTCCGCAGTCTACGGGCGCTGACAAAAGAATGGAGGCATATTAGAGTCCAAAAATTCGGCCTCGGGAACCGAAGAAATCAATAAATAAATAAATAAATAAATCCATCATTCGTATCGTTTCCTTCCGTAAAATCCAACTATATTTTATGCATATATTCTTGACGAATTTTTTCCACTGCAGAGATGCATTTTTACATGGGATACCGTAGCGAAACCGTAACATTTTTTTTTCGCGGAAGCAACATTTTAGCATTCGTTGTGATAAAAGTAGATCATAGACCCGAGAATGCGCGAAAAAAGTGAAAAACAAGGCGTGCAGCGTACGGATATTGAAAAGAGCCGGCATTAAATTCGAGGATCGTCGAACGTTAATCTCTGGGGCGGCTGGCGCTTATGCAAAATATACCAATCCCACCGAGGAAGATTCCGCGACATATCGCCGGGGTTAACCCGGCTCCTCGGCAATAAAAATGGATCGTTTTTTTTTCCGGGCCGAAAACGCGCGGCGCGGGTTCAATTATCGCCGAGCAAAGTGCATCGCTCGTCGACCGCGACGAAGACATTATTCCTGATTGGATAATGTTCTAACTCCCCGTATTACCGAACGAGACTTTCCGTTCGACGCTGGATTTACGCTCCCGTGTTGACAAGATACCGCGGTAATCTCGTCGGTTTTTCTCGGGGATTATCGTGTCGGCACGCGTTAATCTCGCGCCTGAGATTACGGGTACAAAATCGGAAATTGCAAACTGTCAAAAGGATTTCTTTACGTTCGTCCGTTGCAGGGTATATTCTTTGACGAGTCGATTCGAAATGCGCTGTCAATTTCAACGCGCGTCCCGTATTGTCTCAAGAATTCTCGGGAGTAGCGTCGAGGCATATACCTCTCGAGCTATTTCGACACGGTAGACACTTTTTCCCTCGCGGTACACAATGCGTGCGTGTATGCATGGATAATCGAGTCGGTTGAATGGCGGACAAACGTAAAACGCTTGTAGCAACGCTCGTTTTTGTAGTGTCGAAACGAGGCGGGAGACAAGAGCGCGGAGACGCGAGGAAGGCGGCCTGTATAATGTTACAAACGTGTCATTTGCGAACGTGCGCCGAAATGCCTCGAACGTACACCGTACGCAACACACTTTGTCAAAGGCATTCTGCTCTTTAACGCGTTTCCATAATACTATGACGAAAGGCATTGGTTTTCAATGTTTCATTCTGGGAGAGAGAAGCTACTCCCGCAGTGGCTTTGAGGAAAGGGTGAAATCCAGCAGACTGGTGCTAATAACGAATCGTCGAACACAGGCGGCTTCGGATTCAAAGTAAGTGTTTCGCATTGTGCAACCAGAGATTTAAGAACGGCCCTCTAATTAAACGCTCAAAGCGGAAATATTTAATGACAAAATTTCTACTACGCGCTCTTTTCGTTTTACGATTTTTATCGACATTCGAGCAGATGTCATTTTCAAATGAAACGCGTTGTTCTACTCGTTTGCTCCGAAACTTGAGAGAATCGAGCTCATAAATTGTTGGATTAATTCCGGCGAATAAGGAGAATTTATAGCTGTATCATAATGAACGCAATTACCATTGTGAATACTTTTTGAGTTATATAATTAAATTTATCATTTAAACAAAGTCGGTTGAGGCACTACAAATTGAAAATAACTTTTGTTAATCAAGGGGTCGTCAGCTTGTTCAAATATTTAATTTAGGGAAGCATAATAACGACCCATCTAGTCAAATTTATTGATTGGCTGATATGTGATGTCCTTATTAAAATTTAGTAACATCGAAAAATTGAATACACGAAATTCGATATAAGAATAAATATAAAAATTCGGCGTGTAAACTATAAATATACAGGGTGTGCAATTCTGAGATAAAAGTTTATTTGCCATTTTTCTCTGATGAAACTAAATAATGCTGTTTGGCGCGTTCGGTTGAAAACAATGAATTGGTAACAATTCGCACTCCAAAACCAATCATATTTACCAATTATTAAATTATCTCTTAACTATTCTTCTGGACTTTTGGTCTTAATTAAAGACTCTTCTCAGAGAATTCGTCACATCAGCTACTTTAATAGTTAATTTGTACTGAATTCAATCTCTCGATACATCTTGTTGTAATTGTAACTCTTGTATTCTTTGTTAGTCGAAATAACTTCCATAGACGATTAATAACGAATAAGCACTATTTATCACGTAAACTACAATCGAATAGCATTGCGCATTTGTGTAATTACACAGATCGAACTCAACTAATTGTCAAAATGTACGTACCAATGACAAAATAATTGTCATAATAAAAACTTGTTTGTGTGTCCAATATGTAATAATAATTATAAATAATTGAATCTACTAACGAAAAAGGCAGTCAATAGTTAAGTAATGAAATGCGAAGTTTCTCAAGAATTTAGTCGTTGTCACGTGTACCAATGGTGTAATATCAAGTGCATTTCTAACACAGTATCACGTGTACAAATTCATATTGATTAGGTATGAAATTATGAATTCTCCAGCCTTGTTGTTCCGCGTTTACCTCGACAAGTGCAACATTAGGCACGTGTCGATGCACTCGGACTGGCAGTGCCTTATCTCTCTTCGCGCGCGCGTTATCGCTAATCTCAAGACTCGAGGAAATAGGCCAATGACGAATGGTAACCTTTGCGGGATCTCGCTGCTCCGCACGCGATGCGCTCGGCATCTTTGAAAAAGCAGCGTCCCAGCTTCTATAGAAAATTCGCGAGAGGACCGCGTAAGAAGCAGTAGCAAGCAAGCGCAGCACGTGTATCGGATTGCAAGGGCAACGTAAACAGCCACTGTTACGCATCCCCTCTTCAATCCTCAAGATTTCTGTATCCCTGCTCGTCCGTCGTCTTCCAATTTACCTCGTGCGTCCACCTTCCTCGGCCCAATCCAGTTCTCCGTCATCGTGAATCTCGTGCCCCATACGCTGCCAACGTCGCGGTCGTCATCGTCCCGATCGTCCCCCATCCACGTTATTCCTTTTTTTCCTTTTTCCTCTCTGTTTCTCTCCGCTGCTTCTGTCGTGGTCTCCCTGGTCCCCTTCGAACCGCTTCGAACTCGCGCTCTCCATCCCCGCTTCTCGGACACCCCGCTGCGCGCGCATCGCTTCCCTCTCCCTCCACCTCGCCGAACCCCGCGACTCTCGCGGAATAGAGGCCGCGGAGTAGGGGAAGCAACGAGGAGCTCGGCTCGGCGAGTACAGGCCGACCAATGTGCTCTAAACGCATAGAATCATTACCACATCGGACCTCGAGGAGAATAGACGTGTTTATCGTTCCCTAAGCTCAGTCGAGACCCCGTGCCAATAACAAATAAATCTCGTGGTGTGTGATTCGCGTCGCCCCGTGCTCACCCTCTCTCTCGGCGTCGCGATCTTTGTCAAGAAGAAAACTGTGATTTCTACATATGTACGTAGTCGAAAGCCACGGGCGTTCGTTCGTTTTGACAATTTTAAGAATCGCCGAGTTACGCGGACTCTTCGTCCCTCGAAGTGAGCGTGACGTTTTTGGTGAAGGAGAAGAGTTTCGCGGAGGCGAAGACGCACGTGCGACAGCGGGAACACGTGAAACGGAAGGACAATAAGAGCCTGAACGGCCCTCATCCAGTACCTATGGAAATTGATCCATTCGAGGATCCACCGTACAGGCGCTTCCGACGTCGTCGACTTTGAGAGTGACATGACCTCTGAGAAATCGCCCTGAGAACTCTTTTGCTCCCGAGAAAAACTCTTTACGAGTGTGAACTGTCGTTTTGGTTTTTTTTTTCTTCCAAAGTTGAGAGTGCGAGTTCCCCCGAGAAAAAGATCCTCCCTCGAAAATGGCAATTCCGTTTGCCTTGCCGTCCGAGGACGAGGTCGAGGCCCAGGGACAGCAGCTGGAGCAACTCATGCTGGACCTGTACGCTGCTCTGCAACAGGTTCTTCGCAGTCGGAGCGCCCAGCATCCCTCGAGGAATCGTGAGTACTTTTGTTTTTATTTTCACGTTTTCGAGGGATTCGAAGAAACCGGGGAAGTCGTATTTTATTTTTCAAGACGGGAAAAAAGTCGATGAATCTCTCGCGATGTATGATTTCGCCGAGTGCCATTTGTCACTCGTGTTTATCGTCGGTCACGGGTCACTGACCCGAATCGTCGTCTTCTGTACGAGAGAAACTCCGATGCGTACATGCACGCGTTATGCAACGCCTCGTGTCATCGATATTTAAGTGCCAATGCATCGTTCCCCGACGTTTACGACGCGGCGAAGAAAAATTGAGCAGTCCGGTATTTAACGCGCGATCGCCTTCAACTTCAAATCGATTGATGGTTTTTTTTTTCGAAAAAAAAAAAAAGAAAGATGAATTCGCGTTAGTTTTAACGAAATTACTTGAAAGTCTTATTTCCTTTCGAAATACGTGAACCCGAGAATGCCGAGAGACACTTCGTCCAGAATTTGTAGAAAGTCGAAAAGCGCGCTTTTCGTAAATCGCGTCCGAGAATACGCGCGTGTGTATCGCCGCGCGATGCGCGAAAATCCTATTTCCGTCGGTGTCCAAAAATATTGCCCTCGTGCTCGGGGCGCGCGCGACGTCACAGGTTTATGTGAACGTAACCATGTATGTCGCACTATTTCTGCCCGGTATCCGAAAATAAAGTCCTCGCGTTTTCCACGCGAGAGCGCGTACTGTCATCCCCGTGCGCGCATAAACCGCGAAGCGCGTTAATCAGCTCTCGTGTGGCTTATACACACGAGGAGCACGACGAACACGACGAGAAAGCGCGTAACATATGTAGCGTGGGTGTTTCAGCCGAGAGTATTGTAGACGTTGTCCGGCCGTGACCCTGCTAAGTGCTGGTCTGTCCGAGAAAGGAAAAAAAAAAGAACAAGCCGCGATAAAACGTACGCGACGTTTCAGATTTTTCCATCGGGGATTTTTCTTTGTAGGAAAATCGAGTTCGGGAAGTAATACGATTTCTCGTAGCGCAACAATAATAAATGCTTTTTCCTTATAAGCGCGAGCACGACGGGGATTCAATAAATCCTCGGTTCGCATCGCGCGACCGTCGGTTTCTCATATTAAATATCCGTCAGTCCTCTTTGTTTCTTGATTCAATACGCGGAGCAGAAGTCCATGGAAATCGGATTGAATGGCGCGCCTTTACCTTGACGCATCCTGCGGAATACAAATACTCTGCTCGCTCTCTCATGACAATGACGTTACGCGAGCCTGAAAGTTGGGGAGGAAGAACGAGAAAGATGGAGTAGATAGAGAGAGAAGAGAGATCACCGTGACATTTTACGAATGAAGGGGCGGACAATGTACCGCGTACGGTCAGGGTCAACGCTCGTACTCGCCGCGGCGCGAGGATTTCAGCGAAGATTCGGAATCGACGCGCGAGAGCTCTTTCGCCCGGTTGCATCAGATGGAGGATAGGGGGTATTTATAGAAACAGCTGTGCGCAGTCCCGAGCGCACCGCGCGAAGGGATCTCTCGCGCCGTTTCACCGGCTTCCTTTTTTTACGCATTGTAACACATATATTCTTAGAAACGCGCATTCTCCTTGCCATATTTTCGCGAATATTAACGCGGCACAATGAAGCCGGCCTTACGTGCTTTTCCCGCGAATATTCTCGTAAAAAAGGCCGAGGGGGAAGCTTTTTTTCCCGTGGATTATATCCAAAAATGTATTTTTATCAGTGACGTGTCGCGAGAGAGCGAAAAATCGCTGAATCGAAAGGAGAAAAATGGATTTTCATTCCGGTCTATCGGATCGAAAAATTGAACTTTTCGAAAGTTGATTCATGTAGTGGGAGACACAAATCGAGAGTGAATTTTGCGAAATTGTTAAAATATTTGGTATAGTCCATTGCATGTTTATTCAAGTTTTCGTTAGAAATTATATTTGTTCAGGGAAAAAATTATCAATGTAATTCAACTCGTTCGTTTTATTCATAAATTGTTTCTCTTAAAAAATTGTAAAATCGCCCAAATTCTATGAGAAAAATAAGATGACAAATTTTACCATAAGATTTTCTCGAAACTGTCCGAGACTTGATTTATTGTTCAATGAATCATTCGATTTCGTTGAACGAAGAAAATGCTTTTCCGATAGTTCCGTAGAAAGTTGGGGGATTTTCAGGTCCCACATTTTCCGGGAAAATACGAAAACTGACCGTTCAAACTAACCGAAATCTGTAGACGGTTAGAACAATAGCCATAAAACTTAAGGCCCAGACAAACTCTGGTTCATTCGACGGTCGCTGCCGGGCCGGTCATAACAACATCATCAATCAGATAGCGGGCCTGGAAATTCCGGTAGTTCTGGGTCTCACGCATTTTCGCATGTTACGCACCCCTTTAATTCATTTTCAGACGAGAAGAAAAATCTCTAAAACGGAGTCAGTCAAAGCTGAATAAAATGCAAATAAAATAAACAGTGCGAGGATAAGTAATTCACCCTCGACATCCCAAAACACCGATTGCAGTGATTGAAGAAAACATTATCTGCTCGTTTATAAAGCTCATCAATAATTTACGATGTTAGTCATTAAAAAATCGCGGTTTATCGTCTTTGTGGTGAGCTAGGCATAGGGCATTAAAAATTCATCGACCTTAGCTCCTCGTAGTCGGTGCGAGGCGCGCGCTATCTGGGCATGAATTTTCGTTGCCCACCGATCGCTCGCTATCGCCACGGGTAAGCCAACGACTTGATGGCGCGCCTTATCTCGGGACCACGGGATAGATACTTGAGACTGACGACGTGCGCGCACTTTAACAATCTTTCTTTTTTATTGTTTCTTTCGTGTCGTTTAACGACCGTCGAGCACGCGAGTATCGCTTTCTTTTAGCGCAAAAAAACATTAAATTATGGCGTTCGCGGTGAACAATGGAGAAATGAAAAATCCCTTGGACGTATCTCTCTTCTCCCTCGACGAAATGAAAAAACCGTACAATCTTCTCGAGCCGAAATTGCTCCGCTATGCAACGTCTCGAGAGCAACTGTTTTCGAGTCGATTATGCATATTGAATTTTCCGAATGTTATTGTTTCGCCGGAAACGTCAGATATTGCGAGCGAAGGGCCGAAGGAGCGATGTTGAATTGAATTTCTCGACTCGTACTCTAGCGCGTTTACCTCGTAAAAGTTCTCTTCCTTACGCGGAAATGGTTTCGAGAACTTGGAGGAAAGAAAATGGTATCGATTTCGAAAAATGGTAAAAAGCGACAATTACGGTTCCGCGTTATCTCGCGCGTATCAATTTTAGGTCATCCTGTATAAACATACTCAAAGGAAACCACAATATCGCGGCAGATAATCGACGAGAAGAGGAAACAAAATGCGGAGATGTATCGTTAAACCAATAGCTCGTAATCGCATTCGCGATATATTCTTTGTCGAGTGAATCGCGGATCTCGGAATTCCACGGATGTGCGCAATTACACGGACAATAAATGCCGCGCGTTCTAACGAAAAAAAAAAGGTTACGTCAACGAAACAATCGTAAAATTGAATAAAGGAAAAAATGACGCGAAAGATGAAACGAATATCTTTTGCCACGAAATATATGGAAGTTTCGTATCTCGCTTCTTCCGCGCTTCTATTTATAAAGCTGTCGCTCAAAGTAAATCAGGGTCGATTCGCGATAATGACTGCGCAGTGAGGCGCAATAGCTCCTCCTATCGCGTAAGCGTGAGCCACCGTCTGCCCCATTGTTCCGGAAAAGTAGCGAATGCGGAGCGCGATAAAAAGCCATATTCATGAGGCATGAGACACCGCTGCAGTGCCCACATACACACCTAAGCAAAGATACCCCGAAGCGTGATTGTCATTTAAGTCACACGACAATGTAACGCAACTACAATTACAATTGCTTCCAAGTGTAATGCACTATACTGTTTTTCCTTTCTCATAATCCAGCTACTCTTTTATTCACTCTGAAAAACCATATCACTTGTAAATTTCAATCATTAATAAAACTCAAAACTTCATGGCTCATTTCTAGAATAAAAATCACCTGAAATTCTAACTTGGACAATAATTAAATTTCCGAAATTTCTGCTCCGATTTTTAATTGTATTTTCGTAAAGTTCGATCTATTGGAAGAAACCATTACTTATATATTTTCATTCGCGAAAACGAAATGAAAAATTGCGTGATATTTTTCTCGGTTGCGCGCGCGCGCGCTTAATTTGTCGTGTAATAAATAAGAATAATACGCTAAGATAAATAATGGTAAGTGTGCAACGCGAGACGTACCGCGGCGCTGGACGAGAGCGGTGGGGGAAAAACTTTTACTCCCGTTGACACGCGTCCAGCACGCGTGTTAGTGCGCGTTGCACTTCTCGTGGCCTTGAAAGAGGTTCTTTGTGCAGTTTAGCGTTCACTGCAACGGAGCGAACTCTCGCTCGCGCACACACACGCACGACGCAATAACTGTATAACCCGAAGAGCGACTCGAGCGGATTTTTTTCTCTTCCTCTTCTTCTTTTTATCCTTCCTTGTCTTTTTGAGCCGAGAACAACGATGCCAGATTTGCAGGGCTCTCGACTCCATGGAGAGGCTTAATCATGTTTCACCTACGTGCAAATTTTACATTCTATTCAACCTTCTTTTCCCGGGCTCCTTTTTGCCCCCTCCCCCCCCCCCCCCCCCATCTCCACCATTTCTATTACACACACATCCCCCTCAACTCAATCGTGTCGGGGAGCTCACGGAGGTCCCTGGTGCGACAAGCGCC
>JABFQM010000799.1:0-28592 GCA_022816865.1 Zelostemma sp. ZL-2020
GGAAAATATTCATTTGCCGAAAAGATACATGCATTTGTTCAGTAAGAAGGTCAACAATTCTTTAAACAAATGCATGTATCTTTTTGGCAAATGAATATTTTTCAAAACGCCACGGTCAAGTCGTTGCGAATAGTCCCGTGAACAATATAAATAATCGAACACGCAAATTGGCTAAGAAATAAAAATTTTTCTTTTAAAAAACTGTTAAAATTTTCAATTGTTCGTTACGAGCATTTCTGCACAATTTTTTCAGTGGCTTATTTTTTTTTCGTGAAGAAGAAGATGTTGTTAAATAAATTATACTGGCATATTAAATGTAATTAATGACATTGCGTTATAAATATTTTTTCTAATTCACCCTTGCATTAAGTATCGATCCACCTTAAAAAGCGGTTGAAAAGCGGAAGTCTTTTCATATTTTTTACAAATAATTTTGTATTGGATTGAAAAATTGTGTTCGGGTTAGAAAGTCTTCGAGAGTTTCAGTTTCCAAGCTTTGTAAAGACTTGCGAGAACTCGTAGAATTTTAAAAGTCGAATCTCGATTTTTTACAATCACATGTTTGTACATGAAGTAGTCATATTTCAGGTACAATCATACATGATAATAAATGTTCTAATGCGCATTTTCAATGGGATCTAAAACTGGACTGCGGCGACTTTGATAATTGGGTTTTTTTCCCTGTTCGTCGTTGTTGCACCGTTATCCGAGTAAGAAATGATTAGATATTTATCATCATTTTCCCAGCGTGGCACATAAATCCTCTTTGCCGTCCACGTTTTTCCATGATGGAGGAGAATGAAGCGTGCATCCAGCATTTCGTACACTGGTTAAATCATCTTTCATCTTCTTTGTAATAGCTGCAATTCGTCGCCGACAAGACTATTCAAATATATTCAAATCTCAAACCGAGCGTGATGTGAATATATCTGTGATCCATCTCGAGACTGACAATGAGCGTATTGAAATGAAAGGCACGGATCGCGAAAACATTTTTGAAAACATGACAGAATCTGACTTCAATGGCTTCGTCGCGTTGTTCATTAAAATTATGCAATTCTTTTCTTTCCTCGATTATTTATTCCTCTAATACAACGATCGGCGAATGGACGATGGTCTCACTTTTGATTTCCATGCAGTCCACATCGCCATATTTCTAAGAGAATTCGAACATGAAAACGCACGGAATGTTTTTCTTTCTTTTCGAAGTATTCAACTTTTTGGACTTAAATACGGATAAACGCAAACTCGAAACAACTCGGAGGCACATTTCGATCGCGAATGAGAAGTTTAATGGAAAGCAGCGAATGAGCATGGATAAAGTTTGAAAAGGGCGATCTGATGTTTGAATACACAGACGAGTAAGCTCGCTGCGCCATAAACCGAGCCGCAGAAGGGGAGAATGACATGTGTTCTTCTCTTTGTATTCTTTCATGCGATGGTTTTTCCTTTGGCCGAGAACCAGTAGCATCTCGTGCATCCGTCGTGAGAAACTGACTGAGCCGCGTCCGCAAATACATTTCGCAATTTCACGTTTGCAACATTTCGGCATAAATTTAGACCCGATGGGAAAATCACGCTGACGCGTTCCGGAGACGAAAAAAAATGAAAGCTTTTAGTTTAAAAAAGCGCTTGACAATGTTGGATGCCTGGTTATAAATTCACTCATTATGTTGGTCTGCTGCGGCATTTGCAAAGTTCGTAGTGCTTTGAAAAATTGTCAGCTGCTGCAGGAGACTCCAAACTTCGGCGGCCAAAAACTTTCTCGGGATAGGAAGAGTAGTCGAACTCAAACAGAGTACGGGAAAAGATTGAACGTTCGCTATGATGCAGTTAGAGTTGGCTCTCGGGAAAGGTGAGTTTGGAAGGCAAAAACAGACTAAAAAATGAAAATGACGCGTTTACTTTTTCGGGAAAAAGCGGGTCGACGGAAATTTAGTTCGGTACGTTTCTGCGTTTGTAATTTCACCTTCAGCGCGTGCTGCATTGAAATCAAAATGTTTCATAAATTCCCCACGTTTTGTCCAGAAATTGCGGCGCCGGGTATGAAAATTAATATTTGTAGTCACCGCGTTAAATCACCGACGCGTTTGAAATTGTGCAAATCATCTCGCACAAGCAGTGCGCGGATGTAATTGTAAATAATGACAGTTGTCAGTGACAATATTTCCGCCTAAAAGCAACATTCCATAACGCTGCCTTGACATTTTGACGGACGAATAAAAATAAGCCAATGCATAATTTACCGAAACTCCCGAATTTACTACTTTGCAGCAAGGCGAATGATCCAGAAATAGATGGAATCGTGAAAGCAATCCGCCTCATAAAATTTTTGTTGTTTCCTATTAAATTATTTTAAATGGCATTGAATTCTGACAGTATTTGCGGCTTTACGTGTTGAAAACTAAAGTAAACACGTTTGGAAAATAAACAATTATTCAATAACTTACAGACATGTGGCATTAAAAAACAATATGTTCTGCGTAAATGTGTATTGTCCATAAAACAACACTTTCTCGAGCAATGCGCGTATGGAATATTCAGAACCACGGGAAAAATATAAAATGGGAAATTTCTAATTACTTTTTACGGCGAATGGCATAAGTATTATAATTACTGAAACATTTTTATTTTTATTCAATAAAAACGCATCGAAATTTCTTAGAGAAAACAAGTTTTACAGCGTTCTTAGGAAAATTGTTATTCCACAAAAAGATATCGAAAACGATTTTGATGACTTCACGATAAGTCTTGAAAATGCGGATTCCCACTCGGCATGTCTATTACTGGGACATCTACCTTTACAAATGAGATTCAAATAGAAGACATTCGACTCAGCAATGCCCAATGAGACTTTTATTTGAAAATTCCGACATGGACATTGCACGTTTTCTAGGATAATCCGACATTTTACGTTCTGATGCATTTGAATAACGATCAAGAACATCTTTTTCGCGACGATAAAAAAATTGATGAACGAAGGGAGATCCGCATGATACTGTACGAGTGTAGTAGCGTCGTAAATGCATAGAGAATCGAACGACGTCTACTTTGGAGAGCCCTAGAGCGTATCGGAACTTACGTGCAAGGGCATGCGCACATCGCATCGGTTCATTTCCGACGCATAGAACGTGAATCGTTTTTGCTCAGTCGTGGCTCAGAAGCTGCCGTAACGCGAATTTTTACGAGCTTCAATGTCACTTCTTGAATATGACAAACTGACGAGTAAACCTCTATAATCCCTCGTTCCAATCGCATTCGTTCGCCGCCCGATTCAATAAGAAATATCAAAATGCATTCAATTATTCTAAATAAGCATTTTACGCTTCCCCGATACTCGTTTCTCTCGAATAAAAATTCAAATATCCTTACCGCCGTGCATTTTTACTCGCAATGAATAAATTTTCCAACCGAGCGGGCAAAAACAATAGCACGGGGCTTTTTAATTTGATATGTATTTAGGGATGCATTGCAATTCAAAGGACAATTTTTCTTGCTCAATTACACACACACAGCACGACGATTGTTGCAATCGGCCAGTGAAAGTGAAACGTTGTAATTGTTCACGTGCGTTCCTCGCTACCTCTCCTGTTTGTGCGCGGTATCGTTCACTTCCCACGTACGTATTTATGCACATTAACCCACATATATAATTAAAAGTCTGTGAACATGGACCGGCCACTTAACGCGGTGCGAAAAGATCGAATATTCGTGGTACACGTACTGCGGAATCAGTACAATACCTGCATGCTGGACACGAGGTTCAGGTGAGTTTGGGTTCCTTGAAAATTGCCAACATTGAATTACGGGAAAAGAATTTCGGAGAGAACCCCATTAAACGTTCTCTCGTGAATACGAATGAACTTTTCTCTTCATTATCGAAAAGTTTATTCGATGAATGTTGAACGCGCGTGAAATCGCGCTCGAACACAAATTTCCGATAACGATTAAATTTAATAAGCACGGAGTTATCTCGTAAGAAATCTTTGGCCCCGGCGTTATAGAATCTCAAACTTCATTCGATTGAAGAAAAATTCCTCTCAAAGTGAACGAATTTAGTGGCAAACTTTCCTCGTTTCATGTCTATCGGAAAAAAGTATTTCCATCGAAGTTCAGTAGATTTCTTTTGAAAATACCGAAGCATTAGTTCATAAGTGCAAGGCTCTTGAAAATAATGGCTCGGGCATTAGAGAGAACAAGGACTATTCACTGTTAAAGCCACTTTCATTCGTTTGTCATATTAACGAGGTGGAATTGCTGAAGAAATTGGATTTTCAGAGCCGAATGAAATTTTACAGACGTCGAAAATTGGACGCAAAAAAAAGTTACGCCCGACGTGAAAATTCGGGATTAAAACTTTGATGAATGGAAACGAAAATGGTTATTTGAAAATGCACCCCAACGCACGTTTTAATTAATGTACGTCTGGTAAGCGAATTAGCGGTTGATGCAATTTAAATAGTGTGCATGGGTACACGAATACTCGCGCACGAGGCTTGCCTGCTTTGCTTACATTGATGGAAACGTAGTTGAACAGTCAAGCATTACGATGGAGCTAACACCCATGGGAATCAATTAATTAAATCTGCTGTTTCGAATTAATTTATATCCGGACTGATAACATTTCCCCCGGTCTTTGTTTCCTTAATTAGAACGCGTATTAGTTGAAGAAAATGCCCCACATTTGGTCTTCCCACGGCTTTCTTATTCCTCTAAATTTTACGAAGAAACTGAAACACCATTTTTCTACGGGAATAAATAGTGCAAGAAAGATTCCGCTTTTATCTCTATCGCGCTTCGTTGATTTATTGCTTATACTTTCCGATACGGCGGATTATTCTGGATTCTCGAATATTACATCGCGTGCTATCTACCGCTTTATAACAAAGGTATTTAATTGAATAATAGCGAAACCACTCAGTGTTTTAGTGCGATAAACACTTGTAAAATTTATTCGTGGGCGTTGATCAAATTTTAAACTGCATGTGATCGATTTTCAATACTTTTTATTCCCCCTTTGACTTTTGCCTTTCGATATTTTAACGAGCGAATCATAAATAATTCCGGGGAAAATTCCCCGTGGATGCAAATATTCAATCTTCCACGGAAGGAAAATGCGGAATTGTATAAAGGATTACTGATTTTCGTCTTTCCTTTTTGGCTTTTCGCGTGTAGCGTTCTACGGTGAAATCCCCTGACGTGCTTCCCACAAATACTCAACCAAGCGCTTTCGTAAGGTTTCCAAATACTTAACGTTTGATGCGAGTTGACAGTATTTGAAACACGACGAGAGATGAAAGGAACCTTGGAGTTCTGCTGCTGTTTCTCTTTTATTTCTTCGCTGCCGCAGGGATCCTGTACTTCTTCGAAGCATTTCAAGTATAATACAAGCACGTATCGATTCATCGATATCATGAATAAAAATGTAACGCGATTCGATCTATCAATTCGATTCAACATATTCAAATAAATATGAACTAAAAACTGCATGATGCAATTCGAGTTATCCATACATCGAAATTTTTATTCTGGGTCGATATTTCTGTTCCAAAATATTGCCATGAATATTAATTAAAGGTGCGTAATTAGAACTTTGAGGAGCTGGGTTTAAGGGTATTTTCTTTTATTTATATTGTTACGTTATTCATTATTTGTACTTGTATGATTGGCTTTAAAAAACAAATGAATAAAGTTAAACAACAATCGATGCATCGAATTTCGAGACATCGATAAAGTGAATTGAAAGCAATTTTATTTTACGGTCGACAAAAGTACTTCTTTGACGATTCGTGGAATTGGAGAGTCAATTATGATAACGTAATATGACTCGATATTGGCAAAAGCACGACTTAGACGCGTCTTCAAAGTCTATTCCGTTCGACATAGCGGGATTTAGGAACATGCGACTCATTGAGAAAGGCGCGCGTGAAAATTGCGCCTCTTTTCTCGCGATGAATGAAAAAAGGTTTATATTAAATTCGCTGCAATTTCCTTTCCAGTATAAATTGGACGAGGAAAAAGTTTGAATACGAATGCTCTTGATCATGCTCTTACATACGTGACTGTAAATGCATGTTCCTTCCGGAAAACATTATAGCGATGAAAAAGAAACGAAAAGTAGGAGAAGAGGTTGAAAGAAGAAAATAAGAAAAATTGTTCCAGTTTATACGACCACCTCAGAATGCCGGTGACCCTGATATTCCTTTCAGTTTAAATAAGTGTGCGCACTTTCATCACGGCTTGGAGTCGCCAAAAAGCTCGAGCGGTAAAGAACATATAAATTTTCAACAAGATCTCGAAGAAAGCTCGCCTTATTTTAACGTTGGAAATACGGATGTAAAGTAAATATTGAATTGTGTGGTTCGAGGACACGAGGAAAATTTTAAACAAAATGCAAATGCCGGTACATGTATATTTATACATCTTCGTGCACGGTAGAAATGCTAAGCCAACAAAAACGTTCGTGGTTTTTATTCCTGAACTCGGCATTAAACGAAAACCAGAAATAGTCGCGACAGATATGCTCGCAGATATTTTTCTTTTCTTCCTACTAATGAAAGTGAGATATTAACTGCTTTTCGTTTTTTCATGTCAAGGGTGAGTTCCATGATGACCCTCGACCCGCAGAAGTTTTCTGAAATGTGTGCACTACGTCACGTCTCGTATGAAAACGTACTCTCCATAGAACCCGCGAACGTTACGTACACGTGAAGAACATTTCGCTCGGCTGAAGATGTTCAATGAGGAAAGTTTATGTCGTCGTTAAATTCTCTCAAGACGTTTAACTCCAACCTCGCCCTTATTCTTTCCGCCAAGTGCTGAACCATCCTAAACAGCGGCAGAGAAGCTGATTTATGCTGACGTTCCCGGTTCCGCATTCGCGAAAAATTTGCTTTTCTAATTTTTCAACAAATTTTATTCCTGTTTTCGCACGAAGGTATTGTTAGTGGAAAGATCCGTTTAACGAGCCAAGTGATGAGACAATCGAGATCTTAATTAACGCACGGATTATTGAATATTTAAAAGCTGACGAATAATTCCCGAGCTCGGCTGAAGAAAACGACTTTTCATGCTCTTTCGCCAGGTATGAAAACCGATACCTTTTAGAACATTTCATGAAAGGAATTTTCCTTGAAATGAAGAAAGTTTCGTGCTCTTTTGGCATAAGAACCGGACTTTTTCAGCTTCTTAAGGAAATCATGGCTGTATATCTTTCTAGAACTTCAAAATTATTATTTTTATCGAGACGATGGTTTTGTTATTTAATTTTTAAAATCTTTTTCCGATTGTTTTATGTACAAATAAATAGAGTTGGACTCGACTTTGTGACTCGGCAATTATTTTTCATCCGTGAAACCATAAAACTTTGCAATTTTAACGAGCGGCGCTCTATCGCTTGTCATCTCGAAGATTCACTCGGCACCCCTGCAGTATTTCATTTTATTTCAAAGCATACCTGCCTGGACTGGCTCATTTCCTTTCATGCCGACTCCCTTTTTCGGTTATGCAGCGTAGAATACCTTGAAGGGCGAGATTCGTTTACCTGCCAACAGACGCATTCACCTGTAGCCCCGATTCCCTGGCAGTTACATCAGGTGCCTCGGTGACCTCGACTGCGTGAGAATCTTTTCAAATGCTCCCATGAAGTGACAACTCTACTCGAAATTTCAACAAACCATTCATCTTGAGAAAACAGACGCGAAACTAATCGTAAAAAAGTTTTTCTTCTTCATTGTTTCGGAAACTCGTACAATTTATAACGACAAAATTTATTTAACTTTGGATTTTCGTGTTTTGCTTGTCATTTTTTTGTTTTTTTTGTTGCGATTTTGAAAGCTACGTTTTCCGGGAATTCACGTTTTCGAAATCCAGACTAGACTAGACATTTTTTTAAGAGATTAAAGAAAGATTAGGCTCCCTCGGTTCATGGACATACACTTTGAAGTTTCGGTCTTTAGATAGAATTGAAAACAGGACGAAAATAGCTTGGATTGTGCTGATGCATCAGAAAACATTTTCCTCTTTTTCTTTCATTTTCAATGAAATTCTAATTCCGACGAATTCATAGAAGACTATTTCAATCCGGCCATTTTTAAACTAAAAACAAAGAAACGCATCGACGTTTTCCGCTGCTAAAAAACAGTGTTCCAAAACCACGAATCAGCAATAATTTTTCTTGTAAAACGTTGATGTTCCAGTTACTCATATTTCATTTTTCAAGTATATAATTACGTTCAAATATTTTTTAATACATAGTTTCATGCGATCACATACGCGAGAGTATAAATTCTCTTATCACTCGACACAGTGCTGTCTGATAAGCATGCTAGTTGTCACGATACTGATGGTTGTTATTGGTAACGCAACTTATACAACAAAGAGACTGCAGCTACTTTGAACGCCTTGCATTCGAGGGATTGAGTAGCAGTGGACACGCAGCGTGGCGCTTGTTAGTCGCTCCGGAAATGTGCAGCAGTCCGGATGTCTGCTCCTCGCTAGGGTTTCCCAAATGGCAGCGTTGAAGTTTTACTCGCAACGTATTACTTTCCAGTGTTAGCACCGATGTATTCTGTGATTTTAACGTACCAGTGTTGTTCCCCGAATAGTGAAGTGCGCCTAGAATTTCACCATGGATCTTTTTACTTCTTGGATTCGCGAATGCTCATCATTTTGTGATAAATACGCGCCTTCAATTGCGATTAAAAATGACGCGCGGCGATAATTATGGTCAATTATAAGAGCAATAATAGCGCCAGGTAAATTGTTTCAAATTTTGATGTTTTTTGTAGCTTCACATGAATTTATTATCAGCACTGAAAATGTTTTGTTTGATGAATTATCTCATGGAATTTTTTTATCACTCGGGAACGTAAGGTTTCTGTTTGTGGCTGTTTTAGTGTTGAGTCAATTGACTTAGAACATTCGAGCGATACCGCTCGGTGAACAAAAATATAACGAAACTGCTTTTTTTCACATTAAAAATCAACGTAATCCAGACGGCGTTGAGAGTTTTTTATTTGTTTGAATTGCGTAGTTAAAAATTACAATTCTTTATCGTCGGATTAGAAAACTTTTGACATAATATTTCGTTCGTTTAACAACCCTTTTTTTCAATATAAAATTCACTAAAAAAACGTTGAAAAAGCAAAGAAGAAATTTGACATTGTTGACATGTGACTTCGATGTTATGAACACGCAAAAAAAATTACGGAATGTAACATCGAGCACTTTTACAAGCAAAAACGTAGTTAACCCATTCATTTTCATGAGCAAGAAAGCGTGCGATTTCAACTATTTCACTCATACATTGACAGCAGTTTCAACGTTTTTTATCGTACTTAAAACCATTTTATTAACGCGCCATAAATTTCGTATTCACGTGCAAAATTAAGCAAAAAATTGATTGATTTTGTGTTCATTATTCACAGTATTTTAATAAGGCAATAACTCAAAAAGAAATCGACAAGCAGACACGGAAAAATCGATCTCACGGAAAATGGCAAGCTTTCAAATGTCGCAGTCACTTTTTGAAATTACAATATTCTTGCTTCCGGCAGCAGAATAGTTCAAACTTAATTTCAGCGATGTATCCAAAAATGAAATTGCTACAGCGAAAGTACTGATAACGGAAAATTAAAACATACTTGTTATATAATCAGGCTCTTCATAATTTACCGAAATTGAAATTTGAAACACCGCGGGATGGTAATTAATGTCACGTAAGGTCATCTGAAATTACTCGCCTTCGAGCTATTCATATAGCATAATATAAATTCATAGCTAATGAAAATTTCTCTGCGGGGTTTACATAACTCTCCCTCTTCAGATTCGATTCCGAATTCGAGACAATGATTCGAAAGTAATGAACCATGATATGGAATTGTTAGTACGATCTTTTGTATGAAGAATTCAATATTCAGCGAAACATTGTCAGCGTTGAATCTGCTTGAAAGGCAATGCCCTTTACTTCGTTGGCTCAGCTGCTGATTATGTGTTTCGTATTACTGAGCAGTCCATCCGTCTACAATGCTTTGGTTATCTTTCACTTTCATGGCTGATGTAAATATTCTGGTGATAAAATGTGGTAGTGTGCCATTGTAAACCAGTCTCTTTGAATTTCTCGCCACAGACCGTAAATACATTTTATTCGCAATTTGTTTACGTCGAAAGACGTAAAATTGCATTCCCATTCGAACAATGTCATGTTCCTTAGAACATATTAAATTTCTTTGCATTTAAACAAAAATTATTAAGCGTAAAGAACAATATTCTCTTTGCTCTTGAATGATGAAAAATTTTCGCTGTGTATTTAAAAAACATGAAAATTATGTAGATGCAAGAGCGCCCTTTGATGAGCTTTTCGAAGTCCAGTGACGATTCTACTACTTTGAATTCGCAATTTCAATTCTAATATTTTACACGATTATTTATGGTACGAAGCTTTGTACCATGATGTTTTATTCAAAACAACGTGCTTAATTTCCGAAGTGCGATGGAAAAGGAAAATGGAGTTCCGTCACATCCGGAGTAACGATTTAAAATCATTTTTCTTTCGTAAGAATTGACACATCACAACTATACGTTACAATCTTCCACGGAATGGAACTTGCAGTTTCTCTATACGATATTGCGAAGATGTGTTTCGAAAGGAAAAAGAAAACGTGTCATACGTTACTTTATACTTGAAAAAGATAGGATTTATCGGCAGAAAATAACGCAATGTGTATCATGGGAATACCGGCTGGCGTGGTGCACAGCTGCTCATCGTGACCGGAAGTACCTTGCGCGTGTAATAGTCGACGCTCGCAATTTTCTCCCCATCACTTTGAATGAACTCGGGGAAATATTATAGAAATGCGAAACAAGTCAGAATCAGTTTTCCATAACTCCAGATCAAATAGCCAAGAAACCGGATAGTTCGGTAAAAGAAAAAGACGAAGATTAATTCGCAAGATTTATCATCCAGAGAGAGATGATCAATCTTAGTAATCGTTGCATCAATTATTGCAGATAACTGCTCTTTCATGAATAGGTAAAATTCATCTTAGTAATGAGAGCAGGTGACAAGATTCTTCGACTCCTGCATTGCACAAAAAGCCAGATCAATACTTGACTTTGAATGCTTGTTTTTTCTGGGTCGGTATTGCAGCGAGCCGTTGAGACTTCGTCGCCACCTCCCAGGAACGCTACAAAGTTCTCAGGATCACTACCGCAACCACGAGCACAGTCATGAAATTCTACATTCCCGTTGTGCGCCATCCACCACGAACTACCCTACGGGCAGTTGCGTCATTCATGCTAGGTAAGTCGTTTCCTGTTTTACCAACTGCACCGGAAGATGAGTCATAGGAAGCAGGAAGGTCATACCAAAGTACCGGCTGAAGGCTTTTTACCTGAGCTGAACGACTCGCGGTACATCATTGAAACCCCGATAAAGTTGACCCAACTTTTGAATTTTCTGAGTTTTGTTGGTTATTTGTTGGTATTTTTCATTCTTTAACCCTTTAACGCTTAATGGGAAGTATGTCTTCCCACCTGAAATCGACTTTTTTCGTTGCACGCGCCCATTTAATTGTTTATAATTTCTGAACAGTTCATCAAATAATTCTGAAAAAATTAACAATTGTTAACAAAGTATTGCAAATTGCATTTTTGTAATTATAATCTTTAAATTTTGAATGTTTATTTATTTAAAAAATGTAAAAAATAAATTTTTTATAAAAGTTTCAAAAATGGTACATTTATAATAAAAAGTGCCTAAATAAATTTTCAATAACATTGTTGATCAATTTTGAAGACCCCTATAGTTTTGTGCGTTAAAGGGTTAATGATTGTAGGTTTCATAATAAATAATAAATAAAAATTGTAGTTTCGAGTCAGCCTTCGAACTATTAAATTTGACGAATCGTTCGCTGGTTGATGGTTGACGTTTGTTAATCACTTTTTACTATTTAACGCACCCAGAACTTTATCGGGAACGCGAAGTGAATGAAACAATTGTTTGAACAGCGAGCTGCTGTTGATTATAGAACATGTGCACTGGAAGCACCGCTTTTCTCATCGAAGAAAAGTCTTGTAAACCAGTATTGGGATATTAAAAACCAATTATTGAATTTTTATACATATGAAAAATGAATAATGAAATACATAATGGTCCAAACTTTTACGTTGCGTTGCGTTACGTTACGTTACGAGCATCGGAATCTCGGCTGAATAATAATAATCACAACTTTACAGAATCTTGTTCAGAATCTTTTTGTTTTTGATTTGTTTGCACAAATTACAATCCCTAAAACGAATCTAATGCCATTTGCACTAAATAATCTCACTATTGTAATGCATTTGTTCAATTTTTAATAATGATATCAACCACCTCTTTTTTAAAAAATGTTGGCCTTGTAAGAAGCGAGAAAAATTATTTCAAACCCAAATTTAGAATCGCAGAACCTAATGTTTAATCGCGAAATACCAAATTCCACAACGCAATAATTTTAGTAATAGCAAACGTCTTTGGAATCCATCATTTTTGACATCCCAAATTTTATTTTAAAATGCTTGGCTTCACGATACAACTTCTGTAATCAATGCCTAAAACCTCTGCTTGAAAATGTATCAATACTGCAAAAAATGCTCTAGGTACGCGTGCGACTTAATAATTTACACGTGAATTGTTACAATATTAAGTTTCGTGATCACGGAAACCAAGCTCTACAGACTAAGCTTCGACAGAAAATTTTGGTTTTTTAACATTTTAAGGGGTTACATGCAGTTTTAATGGGCCAAAATTCGAAAATTTTTTTTTATACTTGAAATTCGTTTTTGGATACAAAACGAAATGTCATTTAATAGTACAAGTATCTAACTACTTATTTCAATTTTTTTTGTTAAAATAGATTTAAAAAAGAGCGAGATACAGCAAATCTTCGAAATTTTTTTTGTTTTTCGGTGCACACGATAACTTGAGATCTTTTTATTTAAAAAATACGAGTAAAAGGATTTTGTTAGTAGACATCGACATCTGTTGAATGAACGAAGGATTTTTTGAAATTACAATTTTTACGAAAATGAGAGTGGAAAAACTGAAGTGACTTTTTCTGCTTCTCAAAATTCTTGTTTTTTCTTCATAAAACCCAAAGTTTTTATCGGAAAAAAAAATCCTTCGTTTATTCAGCAGATATTGATGTCTACTAACAGAATCCTTTCACTCGTATTTTTCAGATAAGAGGATCTCAAGTTATCGTGTGCACCGAAAAACAAACAAAATTTCGGAAATTTGCTGTACCTCGCCCTTTTTTCAATCTATTTCAACAAAAAAATTAAAATGTGTAGTTCGATACTTGTACTATCAAATGACATTTCGTTTTGTATTCAAATATGCATTTAAGGTAAAAAAAAAATTCTTGAATTCGGTCCACCACAACTGTACGTAACCCCTTAAAATGAATTCGATCCATAGCAAGTTAATTTCGTAATGTCGTAGGCTAATCAGCGCAGCTGTCCACTACGGACCAATAATAACAATAAAAAAAGGATAAGCATCGCTTTCCGCGATTATTGTAACTATTAAAAAAAACACTGCAGCCAATCTTTTCCAAAATCCATCGAGTTGCAGTGTCCGCGTGACCGGCGCGTTCTTCAAAGCACGATAAATCCGCTCGAATCCGCTATCGTAAAAAACCTGGAGCGCTTGTCACATTTTCCAATCCTTAATCTCCTCTGGCCGGTACGGTAGTATGTGGGAGCGATAACTTTGTTCACGAACCCATAATGGCCCAGTGGTCATGCGCCAGCTGGACCGGTAACTTTTATTATTCGTCTATCTTTACGCTGTCTAGCCGAGTTAAAAAGAAATTTCGCTCATCCCCGGAAACTTCTCAAAAGCACAATTAAACCATTACACTTTTTTCCATGGCTGCGACTCACGATCGAGGCATTTCTGAAACCTTGAGATCCAAGAAATTGTGAGTCACAGCGATTTCAAAAGTATACTTTCGAAAGGGGTTGACATGGCTTTCTTGGACTCGGGGGTGTCTCGAGTCCATAAATAACTTGAGCTCTGCTCGTACATCGTATTCTCGGACCGTTACTTCCGCTACGAGTTCCTATCACGCCGCAGTATCTTCCTCTTTCCTGAAACTACCCTATACATATGCCGTGAACAAAGTATTGGCATATAAAAAAAACGGCTTCGAGCTTGATAAGGGTAAAATAAAGCTGGGGAATACTGTTCAACATTCTGACGTTGAAAGTCATTTTAATTTGCCCGTCAGGTTCAGCCCGCCGACGCGAGGAATCTCGGAATTCTTTTTCTTGACACCTTTGGTCTCCTACATTTATATCGCGCGAACGTGGATTTATCGCGCGCTACGTTTTTCCGATCCTGAAAGCATTGTACTTCCTTCTTATCACGCTCCTTATTTTTATCGCGGTTAATACGAAGACTTATCTTCCCTATCGATTTGTCGCCGTTCTTGCGAGGAGTTACAAATTTATTGCACCGGGAATTCCTAGCGCTCCGTTCCAACCGACGTCGAATTTTTTGCCGAAAAATGTCGGTCGCACCACTTACCATTTGTATTGACAGATTTTCCACGAAGCTTTTCGAAAAACGCGAATTCCACTTTTTTTGCGGAAAATGAACGGGAGCCTCTGTGAAATTGCGGCCCTTCGAGCCGGATGAGCCGTATGCGTGTATAAAAATTTACGAGCCCGTTTTTCGCCGCTCCAATTTCATGCGAGGAAAATCCACTTGCGAGTTCAAAAAGCGAAAGTTTCATTTCAGAATTTTCCCGCGAGGCGTTAAAATGAAGGAAGTCCTACTTCGAGATTGTATCCCGAAGGGCGTTTAAGCTCGGATTATTCGAGCATTTTTGTAAAGTGAAATCTTGCGAAAAAATCTTTACTTGCGCAAGTGTCATACGTGAATTCTAATCACCTTAATTAAACCGTTATCGGCATCCGCGTAGTCTCAGCCCCTGGAGCGGTTGGTGTTACATTTATCTTGTCGAGCAACTAATAACTAATGTCTATATGTATGCTTCCAAGTGCTAGCTTCAGGTTTACCCTTTCCTGAAATATCCTCCCGTCCCGATAGAGGAAGTATGTATCTTCTTAATGATACCTCATAGCTGTGATATGTCGCTTTCTGTGGTTCAACGACATTAAACTCGTATCAAACGCGGGCGATCTATTAACGAGAAATACTTTCAACGCCGAGTTTTATTGTCAGATTCAAATTTTATCTTCGTTCGTAAAATTAGCGAAAAGGTGTTGATGTACAACGGGACGTATCTGTTTTTGGATAAATACAGAAATACAGAATTGCGGTTGAAATTATGCTGCTATAATTATAAAAGTATTCCACACCGCCAGGGTTAACTCGAGTTATATATGGATTGGATATTCCAGTTCTATTAGTAAGCAGTTAAGTAGGTTAGGTTAATTGAACTTTTCACCGTTGGAAAATTTAAATTTGGCGGCTCATTACACAATTTTTATATTTAACTGAGAGCATCAATTCTTAAGAAAATGTTTAAATTTACGGTATTTTGAACGAGTTCGTGCTCATTTTAATTGAGCTTCAGACAACAATTTTATTTAAACTTTTTGACGGTTTAAAAATTCATTGAAATAATTCTTTCAATTCATCGTCGATTCGAGCAATTAAATAATATTGAAAACGCGCGATGAAAATTCATTTTCCTCGTTAACTTGTAAGAATGTTTTGTTACGTTTTGAGGGGTGCACGAACCGGCGATGATACAATGCCTTTTATTATGTGGGTCGAGGATGCTCGTCGGCGCACTTTCTTCAGCGTCCAAAAAAAAAGAACACAGGGAAATGTCCGGGCTCGTCGGCGGATGGCGATAAATTACCAGACGCATGAGAACTCGGGGCAGAGTTGGAAGAACACCAAATGTAAAAGCTTCTTAGCTCTCAATCTTAGCGACCCATGTTATTCCACTTGATTCGATTTATTTGTCCATATTTTGTCATCATAAGGGCACCGCTCAAGTACCAAACGCTTCTTGTAATTCCGTCTAGACTCTCGAAACAAAAAGCGGCCGAGTCAAGTATTCCTTTACCCTCAATTTTCAAGATCGACGTGTTCGAGTTGCTCAACTTTGCATGTTGTAATGTGAGATCATCAATTGAGAAACATCGCGATGCCAAGCTTTCAATCTGATGAATTCCCCTTCGTTATTGCCGTCTCCATTCAAAGGCGAAAAATTTAATTAAAACGATTGCAAGGAAAACAATTCATTTTGCGGTGCCGGAATTTAGATTAAATTTTTCGGCCGGGAAATGTTGCTCGTCATTAAACCGCTTTTCCCGGGGGATGAATAGCTAATAAAACAGGTTCGGATACTCGAGTTCTTAGTCTCTTGATACCGCCTGGCATTCCATTATACGAATCGCTATAAAAATTGCATATTTCTATTAAACCGCAGCCGCTTTTCAAGCGCGTAAGATTTTCTGGAAAATATCTCGGCGGCAGGATGCGCGCGATGTGCAGTGCCCATGGAAAAAGCTGATGGGTCGTGCGCGGTGTAGGCATGTGTTGCACGGGGAGAGGTTTCGGATTCGCCGGAGAGACGGAGAGGAGAAATTCGCGCGGCTCAACGGGAGCGAGACGAGCAGAGCGCAGGACGATAGGGTGCTTCTCGCGAAGCAGTCGCGTCCCTGCCGCGATGC
Source organism: Zelostemma sp. ZL-2020 (assembly GCA_022816865.1). NCBI lineage: Eukaryota > Metazoa > Arthropoda > Insecta > Hymenoptera > Platygastridae > Zelostemma > Zelostemma sp. ZL-2020. The sequence continues at coordinate 16,696 of JABFQM010000799.1, forward strand.
AGGCTGGCTAATGCCGCGTGCTCGTGAAGAATCGTTCCCGTTTTCTACGAGTGTCGAGTGCCGTTTTTTCTAGTCTAATATGTACTTAGTTTTATCGATATGGGATGCGGAAACGCTGACTCATGGTAGAGTTCAAGACACTTTGTCCTGACGAAATATTCCGATAACTTTGAACGAAATTTATCTCTCCGGAAGACTCGTTTTTACACGTTTGAATTGTCTTTTTCCTCCGAAATGACGTGCCTTTTTTTAGGCGGTGCTCAGCGATTATTTTGTTTCGTAGAAAGAAGAGTTTGTAAAATTTGTATTTTGTAAATTTATTTAGGTTGCGCAAAGTTCGGTATTGGAAGAACAAGAGTACGAAGTGCAGTAATTTATTCACTTTTTTATCTTGTTTGATTGCTCGGCGAGAGTCGAAATCAAACTATCGACAATTTAAAATGAGCCGGAGTTGTCGGAAATGTCGAAACGGAAAATACTGTTTCTTCCATTTCAGTGTTTGTTTTATACTATTGAATTTCCTTTTAGTACATCTTCTCAAATATAAACGATAAGAGCACTATTTCGAGACATAAAAAGTCGATCATTTGAATAATACTGTATTTTCAGCGCATGAAGCAACATTATTTATTTCCGCAGTAACGGTACCTCGGTAAAAGCCGTATTAAAATGGAAATAAATAAAAATTCAGAGCAAACGAAAATATATATTCAGCTTGACGGGAATATTTTTTCCCCAACATTTCGTTGTTTTTTAACGCTTCTCACAGCGCACTCATAGTTTATAGTGACCGCACAAAACTTGGGCTTGTTTTCCCCCGGGAAATACTGACAAACTGATGCAAACAAAGAAGCAGTTTAGCAAAGAGACGAAGTACGATTCAAACAAAAATAAATGTTGAACATTTTATTCGAGACGTCGCAACTTTCGTTGGATTTACACGCTCGGAAAAATATGCCAAACAACTTTGCGGCCTTACTTTCGTCGTTCAAAGTGTCTCGAAACGTTCGAGTAGACAGTGACGTGTAACGGGTAAATTACCGCGGAGTCAAAAGTTTAGTGTCGAGTACCACGCAATTTTTCACTGCCAACATGTTCGCTTGCCTCTGGAACTTTTTCGACTGGTGAGCAATTTTTCGAAACAAAAAATGTGTACCTTGATTGAAAAACACGCCTTTATCTATTACCTTTTCCATCCTTTTGTTCCCTTATCTTCTTATTTCCCGATGCCTTTTTTATCTTGCAACGTTATTTTTTATTTCCCGAGTCGGTCACGTTCTACATGTTAACTCGTGCTTTACTAGAAATTCCTTATTGAAGCTGCAGAGCTTTAAGTGCCGTCCGACTGATGCTCGAGCTCCACTACTTTTGCAATACTGTATTATTTACAGACACTCATCAACTTGCTTGCTTTCAGCGCAGAAACCGTGCCCTACTGTCACGTGAAATTAAAACAATTACGAGGCACGGAATAAAAAAAACTTTTCAAAAGTATAACACAATTTTCATAATGGAAACGTAACGACTCCGGCGACGCAACTTTGAACGTTCTTTTTCCACAAAGTTTGAAGCGTTCGGGTCCATTAGGCATTTTACTCGAATGAATATACATTAATGTGGAAGGAAAGTTGAACTTGGCTCTTTGATTAAAGTTTAAGACGCTCGACGTTCTCCTTTTTTTCCCGACGAAACATCGAAAACTACAGAGTAATTTGACATTCAAGCTCATTAATTATCAAGCGAGTCACTTTGGCGCGGCTGAATTTACATTGCCGAAGCACCAGGTAACGCGTTTTAAGCCTCCGCGTATTAAAATTGCAGTCAGTTCGGGAATGTAGAACCTTTGAATTATTTATTTCGTAATGCTGTGAATTGATAGTCGGAAAAGAACGAGCGCGCGTCCCAATTTTCCTCCCGATAATTTGCAGCCCCGTCGAAATACGAAGCTCACTGATGACAAGTATCCGGCTTTGATTCCATCGTACTCCAGTTCTTTGGCCTTGTGTTAGTGGTGGATTCCAGAAGCCAAGTGCGACCCCGTTGTCTAACAATGGGAGTAACCCCGAATCGCTGCGATAGATTTTGTGCTGATGCCATTTAAAATGTATCGATTCCTGTTACAAACCGTGGCTCCCGCGATATAACTAACCCGGATGAAAGAAATATCAAGAAACTCTGAATCAGGAGCATCAAGTCGCTTTTAGGCATCCCCAAAGTATTTTTTTTGCATTGGAAATCCATTTGTTCACATGAAACGATCGGTGGACAAATAAATAAAGAATCGAGGCTTATTTAAAATAAGACACTCGCTTCTTTTACAAATCCCCGCATTGAAAACTCTTCTCTTCGAGTTTTGTTACCTTTTTTGAACGAGGATTTCACGGAATGTAGGCTGAGAATTACTAACGTTGCATCGAGTTTTTAAACATCGATTTATAGGGGAGAATGAATCACCCTCGGGCTTGATAGAAAATATTTTCATAATGAAGAAGATTCAATTCTCAAGTGACGTTCAAGCACGTCGTCGTTCGAGTTTGATGAACCATTTATCGAATTTCAGTAAAATACGAATAAAAATGTCTTATAGTGCGGGGAATTGAGTGACACTTTAAACTTTTGAGAAACTCGATCTTTTCTTTCCGATCTGAATATTTGTACTCGATTCTTCAAACTTCTTTGAAGTCATTTGATTTCTTGGGTTGATGAAGTCTTTATTAACTTCAGTGAATCTTTGTCTTCAAATTAATGTTATATTGACGAAAGGTTTTATTACTTTCTGAAGGAAATAACTGATGATGCATTGTGAGAGGGATAATTAATATGAGACTGAAGTTTAATTAAGAAACTTGTAAAGTTTGTTTATTATCTGTTCATAATTTACTGCGATAGACAAACGTTGTTTAAGAATGCAAGATTTATCGACGCAATGTTTTTGATGGTCTTGAAAAGGATCGTGCGCATTGAATGCATTTAATTTACCTGCATAATTTGCAAGAGCGGAACTGAACTTTAGAATTCTGTTTGGATATTTTAATTTTTTTTTTTTCCCTAGATATTCAAGTTGTGTATTGCACATTGTACTTTTTTCTATGCACCAGACGCAAGAAATCCTTGCAGAGCACTTCGGAAAATTCCGAATCTGTGACCTGGTGCACCTGATGCAAAAAAATTTTGCGGCTTACCTTGGAATAGTTTCTACCACCTGGTTTAGAAATTATCGAGCCCATCCAGTCGAGATAAATGTCTCAAACTGGATACATTTTTAAAATGTTTCATCCTGAAAACAAAAAATATTTCCTCCCGAAGCGTAATAAGTTTTCCTAAAAGCTTTTTCTTCGTGTACTGATGATTTTCAGTAAATTGTTCCATTACTTATGGCGTTTATCTTTGTCGTGTTTTAGGCTCGAGCAGCCGGTGACCAATTCATCATCTGCCATGGACAGCAAAAAGGTAAGCGTGAATAATAATTTTATCGACTGTTGTAATATATTAACAGCGTCATTGACAAGTCGATTTTTTAAATCGCAATTACGCCCCTTCGTAAATAACCCGAAACAGCGCGGGAATTGATGTTTGACTGAAACGGGCAAAAAATGGTGTCGCGAACGTCCCAAAATGTATTCTCGCGCTTGTATGCGTTCATATAAACGACCCTTCGTCAATTTTTCATCGCGTAAAATAGAGATGGAAATAGAATTTCGCTACGTCAGTATTCAAAGTTATTACAAATGACACTTGACATTTTCGAAGCGAGCGTTAAAAAAGCGAACTTTCATCGGCGAAATGTTCCCATGAAAATAATATAATTATTCGCACGAGAAATAGTAATGAACGTCGAAAAATTTGCATTCCTGCATTTTTTCAATTACGAAACATTCTCTCTTTTTCGAAGGCGGAGATTAATTTTCGGATCGTATGCAATGTAGAGTATTACGAGCACACTGGAGTTTAAACTACCGGAAATTCCTCCAATCGATATCGGACTTTGAACGGAAAGTTGATTGTACGAATATTTGGCGAGATTACGAGATCTCTATGTAACTTACATCGCATTATTATTCCCTCCGGTTTTATTTTCATTCGTGGAACCGGCAAAAGGCGCGGCATTATTGGACTGTGCTTCACATGAAGGAAGAAAATATGAAGCATTCGAAGTCTCAGGTTCCGGGCAAAAAGGGAAACACCGCGGAACGTATTTACCATGAATTCTGGCTCGTGAAATTTTGACTCTTTCGACGACCGCGAGAATATTGGTTTTCTGCTTAATTTACGACTCGCGCTCCGATTCGAGTTTCTTAAATTCTTCCCAGACGAATTTCGTGGTCGAGGCGTTTTTTCATTTCCGTTGCCAAAGTTCACGGCAAAATCGTCGGATTTCGATAGAGCCGATTTCAATAAATCTGTTCCGAGTTGCATCCACTTTGATTTGGTTCTTCGAGCTGGGATACGTTACTTTTTTTTCGAATGTAACCTCATGTCGGCACTTTTACTCTGCTTCAAAAGCTCGTTTCGCCAATAGAGTGCAATGCGGTGTAATAGTAATTAGTTCGACACAGCGGGAACGGGTAAACCGTCGTAAGAAAGTTAAAACCAGCATTTGCGTGATCCTAATGCTTCCGCCGAGCGTAAAGACGTGAAATGACGTGAGATATTAAATATCGAAAGAACAGAATCTTCGCTTTCAACTTTTTGTGAAAGGAAAGTTGAGATATCTTTTGTTTTTGAGTTTGTGAAAACTGTAATTATCAAGATTGGCTAAAAAATGGAATTAAACTTAGAGAGTTAATTTCTTTTACGCAATTGGATTTCCCAGCTTCATTAAACTTTTGTTTATTATGTCGGACGTTTCGACAGTTATTGCACGATCGTAAAAATTGAAGTTAATGAACTTCTCACGTTTTAACATTGTTAGTTGTTTTGAATTATCAACAAGTTGTAAACGGACCTTGCAAGTTAGTTAATCATAATTTGATCTTATTTTAATGAACTGACTTGTAACAAGGTTTGTGTAGAAATTAATTAATTTTACTTTTTTTTTAACATTTGCCAGTTGCAGTGCATTATGAGAAAATAATTAATAAACTTTACAAGTTAGTAAATCATACTTTGGTCTCATTATAACTGACTTGCAAAGGTTGTTTATAATCTGTTCACAACAACTGACATTAACTTAATGAACAAAAACTTTCTTAAACTTTACAAGAAGAAATTAGTATCTACAATTTAACTCAAAAACTCTGAGAAAATAATATAAAAGGTTTTGCGGTCAATAAAATCCCGGAAATAACGCATTGTTCAATTAATTAATAATTCGTGTAGAAATACGCTGAAAATGTTTTCAATTTGGATTTAATCAACTATTTTATGCACTGAACAAAATTTATACAATTCGAAAAGAATCGAAATTTTGGATGTGTTCATTTTACGAATATTTCAACATCAAATCAGTCTCATTTCGTACTTCAAAGATTGCACCGTTCATTATTTAGCGACGAGTGAATATATTTCACTTTCATAAACTATATTATAAAATGACAAAATTTCAAAGCGCATTCTACCTTTGAAACGCCGCAACATAAACTTGCTGAAAACGCATACTTGAAAACTGGAAAATTGAATTAAAATGAGAAAAATTTACTGGCAGATTTGTCTCTTTTTATTCCCGGCTTTTCCAGGTTTTCCAGCTCCAAAATTGGATAAACTGTTTTACAATAAGTTGTGCATTGTTACTATTTTTATTCCGTAAAATTGTGTTTAACAATTCATGATACCGAACATTTTAGACAAACAAACAGGGATGTAATCTTACGCTACGTTTAGGTAAACAGTATCACATAATTCAAACAACGTCAAACAAACTTTGAAACAAATAAAGCTCTCCGGATATCTAATATTTTACAAACAAATAAATGTTCTCGTACTTCCTTACAAGTAAATCATTGTTTCAAATTGTCATTCTGAATATGAACACATTTCATTTCAGTACAACATTTGCTTAAACTTCATATTTTTTTGGAACAAACAAATGCTCCGAAGAATAACTTTTTAGGGGTTCATTTTCTGGGAAGCTCCCAAATTTTCTAGTAATAATGATCAGAAATCACTGCAACCGTCCTTATCTAAAGCGCACTTTCTCCTACCAAATTGTTCGTGCATTATCGTGAATTAAGGTCACTTTGTCCCGCGGAGAATAAAACCGTCATGCAAATGTTTCTTTTAAATTTATGTTTCTTGCATGAAAAACTCTCGTTACGGTTTCGTTACAAAATTAACGTTGTTACAGTCAGCAAAGGGAGGTAAGCGTGTAATGCAACAAGCATCGTGCATTAGCACGCAATCCGCAAACGCCCGAAACCTCCATTATCTTGCAATAAATAAGGATGCGAAAAGGGAAAAAAGACTCATTTTGAAAGGAAGCTGAAAGTTCCGTGCACTCTTATAAATTGCATCATACATAATCGATTGCACTGCTTCTTCTCGTACTTATTTTCGTTCTAAAAATCGCTCCGGAGAACAGCATTGTTGGAAAAAATGAAAAAAAACGTGCTAGGAAACGCAGCGCATACTTCCGAGCATTAAATGAACGTTTTTATCCAAACCTTGTTGCAAATAATACTCAAATCTTGCCACGGTAGCGCAGTGCATTAAGCGTTACATACAAAATACCTTTTGGTGAAGATAATTAACTTCGTCTGAGTACTTTGTAATTGCACAGAACTGATGTGTTTCTTATTAGCATTTCGTCGTGTTTACATCGCGGTTGGATATTACGAGACACGTATCTACATTGCCCCGTGGCTTGTAATCGAGTCGCTATCAAAGGAGCACTATGCGCTTTACAAACATTTATGTAACAAACATTTCTCCCAGCGATCCTCTCTACGTTATGAATTATTTTTTATTCTGCACTTTTACGAAAAAGGAACAGTTTCGCGCGAACTTTGTTCAAGAGGGAGAGATAATTCTGTCATCCGGTAAAAGTTGATGATTTATAGAAACGACTTCCAGAAGCCAATGAAAAATCAGGACCCGCAGAAACGGCAATATGACACGGGGATTAGGATCTGCCGGAGTTTTGAGGAAAATATGAAGTATCATCGACCTTCTTAATCTTCCTTTAATGGGACTTTCGTTCAGTCGAGCGCGCATAACGCCTCAAAGTTTTTCAGCCGAGGGTTTTTTTTTTGGAAAAACTGTCAAAAATTTTCACGATTCTACGACAATTGTCGGTTGGAATCGACAAAGGCACCTCCGGGAAACTTTACCGTCTGGAATTCATTTTTCCGCGACGCGCCTCGAGAAATGAGACTTAGGGATCTTCAATATACTCTGATAAAAGGGGTACTTTATGGGGGAAAAATGTCGCGATATGAGGTAATACGAAGACGGCGTTGAATATGAACGCGAGTGATGTCAGCGACCGTGTAGGGGAGAGGCTGGGACAGTGGGACAATTTTTCAATATTATTTTACTGCTGCCGTATAAACATGTTTCTCCCGGATTTTACGCGAAAGCACTTACGATGCAGCGTTTGTCGAAACTTTTTAATTTACATAAGCACGAAAGTTAATGTAAAAGGTGAAAATTGTTTCACTGTACAGTGGGACTTTTGATTAAGTTAAAATTCTATAATTAAAAAGTTTCTAAAGTGAAAGTTCCAGGAAAAGAACGTCTCGACATTAAAAATTACCGTTTTTATAAATAATTAGGTATCGTCGACGTGTTTTGGCATTTGGATTTTTTATCGGATAAAGTTCGAGAATATTATATTAATTGGAATTTTGGACGGGGAAATTGGACAGTAATTCGGAATACTGAAAAGTACGTTTTTCCGAGTACAAGAATTAATTGGAATACATTTTATACTGAGATTGTTTTAATAACGTTCATAGAACATTAAAAATGTTTGGCGAATTGTTTTTAATTTGTTTCATAATTGGACTCTTTGCATAAAAGAATAATTATAAAATTTGCAACTCTTAAAATAATGTGGAATTGTAATAACTTTTAATGAATTCAGACATTCATCGTAATTATAACTTGGATGAGTTTTCTATTGTCTGAACATCTCGTACAACGTTACAGTCAGAGATATATTCTACAAATATTTTTGTACACTTTTCAATAGAATGCAATTTTCCAGTAAATATGAATTTTCGACAAATAAATTCAATCACTTTTTCTAATGTCCAAAATTGTTGGTGAATGTTGATAAAACATATTGTTTTTTAATTAATAATCTCAATAAAATTCGAAAATATTTGAAATAATCACTTCCTGTTGAGTTTTTGCGATTCCTGAACCATATTTTGGAAGAAAAACAATAAGATATAAAGAATTAAATTCTATTGTTTCAGCGCCGTATCATCGATAAAAAATTACTCCAATTTTCTTCAAATTAATGTTTTTTTTTTCAATAACATCTCTGTAAATAAATTTTGTTACACAAATGTTTCAAGAAAACATCAAAATTGTACTTCTATTTAATTTTTCATAAATTTTAACTTTGTCGTATAAACGGACTACTTTTTTCAGTTTAAAATGAACTCGATTAAAAATATAAGTATATATAAGTGTATTTTCTCGAGTCTGTTGAATATGAAAATTGACAAAGTAGAAAACCCACATTTTCCAGTGCAGCGAAAAGTCCAATTTACTGACCAAACTCAGTTTTTTAATAATAAAGCTTGGAAATTAAATTCATGTATAATTCGTAACATAAAATTCTTTTCTACTCAAGAAACCACGATTTTTCCTTTCTAAATTTAACCAAAAGCTGATTTATCCCACCGTATTAACCTCTTTCCTGCTATCATGCCACGATTTATAGAAGATTCCTTCCGCACGACTATATTGCATCCGTCACGACGTTTTACAATCGAAATGGCAAATGCATTCGATCGCGACACAAATACACGTTTGCTCAGAGCCTAAAGGACAGATTGATAGATGCAGATGAGCCAGGATCGATTTAGCAATCAAGCGGAGCGGTTGTTACTATGCTCGCATGGCGATGAACGTTTAATGCAACCTAATCTATCGAATTACCTGCATTCTCGTTCGGAAGACCGTTACAAGGAAGAATCGATGATACCGTAGATGAAGGAAATAGAGATAAGGCGCTCGCGAGTTCTTTCCTCGGTACTTTGCGATTACAGAAAATGAAGTAGCTGAAAGAAATGAAACGCTGTAACGAGAGGCGCTCGGAAGAATGAGATTGAAATCGAAAATAAAAAGCCTTTATTCAAACACGCTCTGTTTCATTTTATCGCGGATTACGAGCTCAATTAAATAGAATTCTAAATATGATCCCGAAAGTGTAAATAACTTTCTGATTGCGAGAATGAAAGAGCGTCCTTTTTCCCGATGAAATCGTTTCCCGAAGCTTCCAAAGTTGCATTTTTTTTTTCATCTTTGCAGCTCTGATAACAAAGTTTTAATAGAAACAAACCGCCGCGCAAAAAGTAGCGGAACCTTCTTTTATCATCTGAAAAATTTAATCGTTTCGCGAGCGATGCGGGCACGCGGTTGTTTATTTTCACACGGACCATTTAACGCCGCGGGTTATCTCTCACCGCTTTATCGGGCGTCCTAATGTAACTTTAATCTATGAACTTCACTCTGACTTAATTAGGATAATCAGATGTATCTGGAATAATGCATGCAGGTGGCTTCCCTTTTGTTTCTTCAAACAAGCGAATTACTTCCTACAATTCAAGTGCGCATTATTTTATTGCAGTTTGAGAAAAATTTGGTTCATTCAACGAAATAGTTTGGGGAAAAGGGGGGCAATCCAACGAAATTAAGTTTTCTAACCTAATTACTTCTGAGCAAAGTAAACTTTTAAAAAGTTACGATTTTTCTGCAGGAACTGCAATTTTATTTTTGTTGAATTGCAAATAATTATGTTTGTCTTAAAATAAAGGGATTCGATTGCTTTGTTTTAATTTTTTTTAAGCCGGCATCGTTAATTGATTTTAAGTGCATGAAACAATTCGAGCTTGATTAATTGAACGAGATGATTTTATCAACTGTCGTAAAATATTGCGTTGATTGAACGGAATCGATAAAGTAAAATTCGATACAGTTAACAGAATCTATCCTCGGAGTGTACAATAAATTGTTCAGGTAAAAGTTCAAATAATGGACAGAGTCGCTGGGAAAATAACGATAATAAATGACGTATTTGTTTGATTCGACTGGCCAAATGAATTACTGTAATTTGAGGTACATTTCGTTAACAATTTTCCCAAACGCACCAAATTGTATAGCAATTTGCTTGGCCAGTCATGATGAACAAGTAATTTTTCTCGAACTCCGTTCATTACTCCAACATTTATTTTACATTTTTGTAATTCAATTTAAACACAGTTCAATTTTATTTCAATTTTGTTTTAGTTTGAAAATCTCTCCCTTCATAAATTAATTCTAATTGACAATTGAAAAATCGACTGTTCTATCCAAATTTGTTTAAAACGCTTCATTTAATTTTTATCAATAAGCTTCGTTGATTATTTTATATAATTAATTCAATAATTTGTCCGAGCGTGCAATTGTTATAACAAACGCGAAAAAATTCCCTTTTTCTCGCAGCAAGTATTGGGTTACTTCGGTTTCAAAAAATGCTTCATTTTCTGTTCCAGGTTGTCCAGACGGCGGGTTCGGCTGCGGTCGTCCAAGCGGGCAAAAAAAGCGATGGTCCGGCTTCGGTTTCTGGGATTCGCAGAAGGAGCGGGCCCCAAGGGCTGCGCTCGCCTGCGGCCAAGAGACCTTTGTCCGCTCCCGTTGCCCTTCAAGGATGGCTGCATAAGCAAGGTTCCGAGGGCCTCATGCTCTGGAAGAAACGTTGGTTCGTGCTGTCCGAATACTGCCTTTTCTACTACAAAGGTAATTTAAAAAAAGCGAAACTATCCCATCGCAATTCATTCATAAAACAAACGATGATCCGTTAGGTATAACAGTTGCAATAATTAATCAACAGAGACAAGCAATTCCAGAAACCATCGAAATGCTCGTGAATAATCGAGCTTGAATACCCAAGCTTTTGAGTTCGATGGATTTCATTATTCTTGTAAAGTAATTAATATTGCATTCACCCCACTGCGACAACGGCTTCGACGTAGACGCGAAGTGACAAATGAACTTTCTCAATTATCGAAGCACCACGCCTAAACGCGTACAGTTAGCATATTTCCGATATTTTTCTGCGCATTTTTGTTCGCTAACATTAATTGATTTTGTCAACGTCAAGACCTCGATTTCAGCATTTCATCATTATTTTACAAGGTGAAATGTAAGCTCTGGAAAAAGGAATTGTTTTCTTTTTCAAATTTTCAAAACTGAGAGTGACAAAATTTTTCGTCGATGAAACGCGCGTTCATTAAAGACGCTCCGTTTTCGTCTGCTCCAGGTCCCGAGGAGGAAAAACTTTTGGGATCGATTCTACTGCCATCCTATAGAGTCACCGTCTGCAAGCTCGAAGACAAGGTTGCGAAAAAATTTGCTTTCAAAGCCGAGCACGCCAACATGCGGACGTATCACTTTGCCGCCGACACGAGGGAGAGTATGAATCAGTGGGTCAACGTGCTGACTCTGGCCACCCTCCTCCAGGATCCCAATCCGTGAGTCGAGTTTCTTGACCCGAAAAAAAAGAACCCCCCCCCCCCCCCCCAACCCACCCCCCCACCTCCCCCCCACCTTCCCCACCCCACACTTTCCCAAGCACACCTTCCCGCATCAACACACACCACACATCAACCACCCTAAACACGAACCTCACAAAATATCAACACACCACACCCACTCCCCGACACCGCTCTAACTCTCCTCTCTCTCATCTCCTTCCAACACACGTCCGCCACCACAACCGACGCTCCCACAGCACAACACAATCATCA
>JABFQM010000800.1:0-28587 GCA_022816865.1 Zelostemma sp. ZL-2020
TTGTGAATTTTTCATGACTTTTAGCATGATTTTCGAGAAAATCTCGGTTTTAGCACCGATTCTGACTAAAATACTTTTGTTTTATGCCCTTTGTTTCGATTTATTATTAAAATTGAGCCCAAAAAACTGGAGCAAAATCGCGATTAGGCTGTCCTTGTCTAATTCTCGCTTCGTCCTTTTCTCAGAGAGAGACAAAATCGAGGTATGGCGCCCCCAATCCAATAATCGATGCTGAAAAAAACTTTTTCTCCATTTCAAATAGAATTTCGAGCTAAACCGTCGCATCAACAAAAAAAAGTCAAAATATGTATTTCGCGAAGAATTAAATCAGCTGTATTTTGTCTAACAATCATAAAATCAAAATGTTCAACCTTTCAAATTAATATCTCCAGTTGAAGCTGAAAAACTGATTTTGTGTACCTTTTTTCAAAGATGACGGTTAAGACTTTCAATATGTTTTATAAAGAGCTTATCAATGTTCAAAAACATCAGAATGTTTCCCGCTATGTTATCTATAATTTGGCCGAATAACATGTTCCAGGGTACGCAAAGGGAGACCAAGGTCATAGAGTGGATGGAACCGGAAAGTTTACTTACCGCCATAGACTTCCAGCTAAAGACCAAGGGAGCTTCCCACGAAGAGCTTCTCAAAATCACGAACGACATCATAAAATACAGCGTAAAAACCGGACATCCCCGCTTCGTGAACCAACTATTTTCCGGATTGGACCCTTACGGATTCGTGGGTCAATGGCTGACTGACGCGCTGAATCCCTCGGTCTACACTTTCGAAGTGTCCCCGGTCTTCAGCTTGATGGAGGAGCGAGTTCTCGAAGAAATGCGCCGGATCGTTGGCTGGGGCAACGAAGAAGGCGACGGAATCTTTTGCCCGGGTGGTTCCATGGCCAACGGATACGCGATAAATCTGGCTCGCCATCGCAAGTACCCGCAGTCGAAAAAGACCGGGATGAGCCAGATGCCAAGACTGGTAGTTTTCACCTCGGAAGACGCGCATTATTCCAACGTGAAGCTCGCGTCTTTCATCGGAATCGGTAGCGAGAACGTGTACAAGGTCAAGGTCGACGAGAAGGGGAAAATGTGCGTCGAGGATTTGGAGAAGCAGGTGCGGAGGGCGCTCGAAGAAGGCGCGGTGCCCCTCATGGTTTCCGCGACCGCGGGTACGACGGTTCTTGGTGCGTTCGACCCCCTCGCGGAAATCGCCAAGGTCACGGCAAAGTACGAGATGTGGTTTCACGTGGACGCGGCTTGGGGCGGCGGAGCGTTGATGTCCAGAAAACATCGTCACTTACTTCAAGGTTTTATTCTTTTTTCCTCGCATTTTTCCATTCTCCATGAATCTATTCTGAAAATCAATCATCCAATCATCAATCGTATTTCAATTCTATCTCAAGAGAATCCTTCCTGGTAAATCCAATACCAATAAAAAGTACCTTTTTTCCGACTTCAGGTATCCACTTGGCGGACTCGGTGACTTGGAATCCGCACAAGCTTCTGGCGACGCCGCAGCAATGCTCGACCCTCTTGCTCCGCTGCAAATTCGACAATTTGTTGCAATCGGCCCACGGTGCAAACGCGAGTTACCTGTTCCAGCGGGACAAGTTTTACGACATCTCGTACGACTCCGGGGACAAGTACATTCAGTGCGGCCGAAAAGCGGACGTTTTGAAGTTTTGGTACATGTGGAAAGCGAAAGGCACTAGCGGTTTCGAGCAACACGTGGATCACGTTTTTCAGCTGTCGCGGTATTTCACCGAGCTCATCAGAAAACGCGAGGGTTGGACTCTGCTTCAAGAACCCGAATGCACGAACGTCTGTTTTTGGTACGCGCCACTTTCGATACGCTCGATGAAGGATTCGCAGCTTTCGGAAGCTCTGCACAAGCTTGCCCCGAAGGTCAAAGAGGGCATGGTCCGCAAAGGCTCGATGCTGATAACGTATCAACCGCTGAGAGGGCGACCGAATTTCTTCAGGCTCGTCTTACAGAATTCCGGGCTCACAAAGGAGGACATGCTGTTTTTCGTGAACGAAATTGAAAGACTGTCGGAGGAAGCGTGTAAATAAAGTCGTTTTTAAGAAACAATATTTATGTTACGTACGTTGTGATAAATGCCAGAACAATAAAATTATCAACTGTTAACGCCGACGTTTTCTCTTTGAATTGATACTTATTCTGGGTTCGCTGGGTGAGATTTACTTGGACATGAGGTGATCCCTAGCAAACTTGGAAAATACGAAAAAATGCGGAAAAACACGGAAAAATGAGATAAAACAGAAGTTGATATGAAAATATAAAAAATGCAAAAGATCACCGAAAACTTGTTCATTATCCGTGTCTTTCTATTCTCTTTGGTATTTTCATCTTTTTTTTCATATTATTTTTCCATGCCTTCTTGCCTTTTTCGTAGTTTTGCAAATTTTTTGCATTTTGTTGTATTTTTGTATTTTTTTGTATTTTGTCTGTGTTTTTTGCATTTTTCCGCAGTTTCCATTTTCGCAAGGGAAGGCTCGATGAAAACGTTTCCATGCGGTTATACAAGGACGTTATTACAATAATAATTGATACAAGTACAAAATTAGTAATAAATCGAACATAATGGACTACAGTAACAAGACGCTCGTCATCTGATAAACTATATATTTACATGTTACATTAGAAAATACGCGTTTTCAAATTTGTATGCTTGTATGTAACTCCTATTCGAGGCCAAGATACTTGTCGATTGGCAACTTATCAACGTTATAATTTATAATTACACTGACGGATGTAGCCAGCTATAACGAAAAAACGAGCACATCGCTTTCTTATCGAGCCCAAGTAACGAGTAATCGTAAGAAATATGAAAAATAGCTACGAAACCGGGCAATTGTTCGCACTGTACATGTCGTTTAAATGGAAAATGTGCGTTGTAAATATCGTTATTTCTTACGAAATATTTCGCTTCCTCAAGTATTTTTCAACGTAGACAGTCACTGTAACCCGACTAGAGCGTACAATCTTTCTATATCCTGTCAGGTACCTAATCTTAATTTTGTATGTTTCGTATGACTAGAAAACGCCACTGTACAAAGGAAATTAGCTTTCTGGCTACAAGTAGAAAGCAACGACGCCCGCTATGTTTTGCCAAAATACATCATTTAATTATGCCGGAATTAAAGGTACAATTTCATCTTTATATACAATATTTCATTATTTCGTTAATCTGCAATTTTTAAAAACAAAATGATAGGCTCGTACTTCTTAAACGTAAAATAAACGTGAGTGAAAAACATTCAAAAAGAATGAGTTATAAATAGTTAGTGAACTCGCTTAGTTGTTAAATATACCATCTACGTATCACAGAAGCAGCGGCTTTTTTCCTTTTCTTCATTTTCGTCTTATTTTACAAATTAAATAAATAACAAGAATCATGAAAGTCGTAGGACATAGCGACGAAGAATTTTCGTCAACTTTCCTTTCGCGTCTCATACCCGTCGTCATTCATATAAACCTCAAATTAACATATGATATCTGCAATTTCATGTACACAAACTTTCAAATCGCAATTACATCTTGATAATGACGGCACACATTAGCCGTCAAAACGTCGAAAAAAAACAAATTGGGCTGGCCGAATCGTATTTTGCTTTTCAATCCTGGATCGCCAGTAACCAACAATTAATCGAATTCATAAATCCCAAAAGTTTATGCGTCGCTTTACTACGATTTTCGAATATTGCTGCTGCGTATAGAAGAGTCTTGGTGTCGCAAAAGAGGAGCTCTTTCTTGTCTAATCTCAGGTAACGTAGATAACTCTTGAACAGGGCTTGGCTGCCAAACACTTCGAGTCGCAGTCTCCTGGTATCCCCGTCGTCTAACCTTTAAAAACATCATTCAAGTTGTTAATAAAATTACATTTTTCAAAGTACACGAAAAAGTATACATTTCTTTCCACCGCGTACTTGTCTGTGATGAAGCTCGTGCAAATACAAGGTAGACAAAGACATGTCCACGGCAGCCAATTCGATCGGTATAGACAAATCGTTGCCAAATTCTTGCCGAGAACTAAAGACCGAAGCTCCAAGAGACTGCTGCGTAGAAACGCCTTGTTGCAAGCTATAAAGCAAACCTCGCTCGCTCTGCAGCAGCCCTTCCGCTTTGCTCAAGCCTCGCCGAATCACGCGTTGCGTAGATTGCGTTCCCTCGTCCATTGCGTTTCCCGACGTACCCGACATTTCACCTGCCCCCCTTTCATTCGAGAAAACACTGCCCATCATCATTCCAGGCATACTCGTATGCTGATTATTAACCGCTATCGTACTGCGTAAAATGTTGTTCACGATATTGTTATACTGCAAAAGAAAAATCAACGAGTTAAAACAAAAGACAAAACATGATGCGACGAAAAAATCATTACCTCCGGGCCCAAACTGGACAAGCTGTTCAAGCTGGAGAACAATGGATTGACCTGGTCGGTTAATCCAGCGCAACCACCCACCACTTCTTTTATCGCCCTTTCTCTTAAAGCCGTGACAAAAGTCTCCGCGTGACTCGGCGGTTTCCACTCCGGATTCGTCAGGGTGAAATGTATGAGGGACAGCTCGGTTTTGCCATCTTCGGCCTGCGTGTACTGGTACGCCAAAGGCACTTGCGGGTGATGGATCTTGCCTTCGACTCCGAGTTGATCCATGCCGCCGTACTGGTTGTTGAATAATCCTGTTCCCATCGGCGGGACGCGCTGTTCTTGCTGGTGTTGTTCCACGGGAGTCTGGGCCACCGTTTGCCACATGGGATTGCCATGCCTTTTCACGTCCATCTGCGCGAAGCTGCAAACGTCGCCGACGCCAGTGACTTCGATCGTAAAGTTGCGGTAGAAATCAACGATGTCCAGTGCTCGGTGCCTCATGCGGAAACAAAGAATGTACGGCGTCAGCAAGGGTGAGATCAATTCTTCGAAAAGGTGCACGGCTCTGTACTGGAAGAGTTGGGCTACTTGGGAGCGGGTGGTTTGAGTGTGAGCGTAACCGCGCCAACTGTCCGGTCTGTAGTGCGTGTGTGCCAGTACAGCGGTCAAAAGCGTCTCCGGGCACCAAACCAGATTTTCGTCCGGGATGAAAGCGCGCGCTACAGCGACTAATGAACCCGTTATTGTCATTGTCGTGAAGATGTGCTCCACCGTTAACACGTCTTCGTCGTAGATTGTTAGTAGTAAGAGTACTACGCATACACTGCCTGCGATGAAAGCTATGTTCTTGGCGATAATCGTCATTAAAGGAGACGTGAAGATGCTCATGTATTTTGAGGCGGGGCGGTGGGCTCGATTGAGGCGCGCGTTTAGCTCGTGATCCAGTTCGTTGAAATGGCGTAGGTACAGTCGACCGTAAAGAGACCATGTTCTGGCGCCCAGGGTTCCAGGTTCTCGTTTGATTAGCTGGAGAGAAGAGTTTTTTAAAATTATAGATAACGATCCATTTTCTTTCTTTTTTAATTGCAACTTGGCACTCACCTCGCCATAGTTGAAAAAGGAGTACAAAATTTGCCATAGTAAAATTAATGGACAGAGAGCAAAGTTTGCGAGACCAAGCCCGAGGATGTGCTTTGATAAACCTTTGGCTAATTCTTGTCTCTTGTTTAGCTTTTTATAGTCTTCTTTGAGATGCCAATTATTTTCGAATGGTGACCACGGGCCCCCTACAAAAAAGAAAAATTGTAAATACATGACGAGTCATCGGAGAGTGACAAAAGGTGATAAGACGACTCACAGAATAGAAGCAATTCCATGTTGTACTTTAATCCTCTCGTCATAAAAATAACTTCTCCGATGAGAGGTACTTTTAATCTTACAGGTAAGAGCGATTTGTTAATCATGGCAACTTGGTAATTCTTGAATCTTAAAATCCTGTGATAAATGTCCAATTCCGTGAGCTCCCTTTTATGAATGCACATTTCTTGCTCCTTTTGAACCTCGATGACTTTCTTCTGTACTTCGTGCCATGTCAGATTGTCCAAATCGCTGTCCTGAATCTTGAGCGCGTTATTGAAAAATAATTTGATATCCCAGAACTGTGTCAAGTGGTACAAAACTTTAACGGCGCGCAGGATCCAGAATATCGTTGCTACCGTTATACAAACCCACGACACGAGTCCCATACTTGCCAACCATTCTTTTTTCGGCAATATCGCATCGGATATTGTTATTTTGTGTATCGTGCTATTCGTTGCTTTATCTCTGAAACGAATTAAATCATCAGTTTCAACGCAAACAGTTTTCATGTCAAATAACTCACCGGAATAATATAGAGTAATCAATACAGTGGAACAGAAACGTAGAAAAGGCGACGACGAATATGAATTGTAAAAGTTCGAAACCTTCCTGGAGCATCATACAGGTGAAACCATGCTTTTGGTGGTACTGGTACATTCTTGTAAAAAATGAATCCAAGTCTTCTATGTGATTCCATCTCGCTTTCCCCCCCTCGGGAACCACGTGAATCATCACGCCTGATTCTTGGGGAGTTCCTTCTTCATTCTCGTTGTCGTACAACTCGTGTTCCCTGTCGACGTAAGACTCCAGTTCCATGTATTGACCTTCTACCACTTTAGTCATCTAAAACAGAACAATGCAGTAAGTAATCGGTAAAAACTTGAAAAGTTTATAAATTTCCTCAAAGCTCATATTTCGCAATGTCTTTTTTATCTTTTAAGAATGACAAAGAGAAGTGCGATTTCGTTTTACCGTTTTAGCGGTTCTGTGGCTCGGTTCCACGCAGGTGATGACGGTTTCACGTTTCATTCTTTCATGTCATTAACTCATTTTACGTACGATTCTTTGGACTTTTCGTTACTTAAATTTCGGCGTTAATGATGCAATGAGAAAAGGCCATCAATGGATTCTGCGTGCGATGATGATGATGATGATGATGAAGATGATTTAAGACTGCGAAACAATGGACACTTGATCAGAATTTGGTTTCGCCACAAAACATCAACTTTTTCAACAAATCTTCGCGGAAACGAAGGAACTCGGTGAACGAGTTGACCGAGCACGAAATAAAAGTTTCATGTTTTTTTTACGCGTTCGAGAGCGGAATTCGGGAGCCGTAACGCGATGAAAGATGTTTTTTCGTCGAATTCGGCGCGAACAAAAATAGGAGTCAAGGAAAGTGACGACGCGAATGTTTGGTTGTACAGCTGATCGTAATAAACAAAGCGTGTGCGTTACCTTTGTTGGCATTTTAGGGGAACTCTGTCACCTTGAAACGTGCGGGTTCATTCGGGAGAAGCACTATTCCGGAGTGTCGTTTTTGTGCTGATCGCGCTGCTGCCTCATTATACTACGTTTGACTACTATTCTCTACTACTTTAAAGTATGAACGTTCATTTTCGAAACGCTTGCTATTCATTTTTTGCCCTCCTCTTTCGCTCTTTCGTCATTTCTTGGGAATAACTATACACGAATGTAAATATGTCGAAATACTCGACTGACACGCGCACACATGAATACACATGCATGCATGCATACACAATTCACTTTTGCGATGCTGCCACAACAGCAGAACGCGATGCCAACATTTGAGCAATTTGGCACTACACTTGAGCGCCTCGCACTGTACGAAACACGGGTAATTCAAATGTATCGATTCGATCTATTTGATAATTAATAATTGTAAATCACGAGTTTTGTACTTCATTTCACGAAAATATTACAAAACTGCATTTGCTCGAGAATTGTGGACCATTTTACCATAAACAAACCTAGCTGCAAAAATCCTCGTGGATTACCTTTTGATGAAACCAAAAAGAAACGACAAAATGACGAAACTGGGCACACTAAAATTGGAGGAAAAAGGGTTGTAAAAAACTATAAATAAAAAGGTAAATAAATCGTCTTTTAAAAATTTGCAACAAAAATGAAATACGTAGTAAATTCAAAAAATTCCCAAAACAAAGTCTTTGTGGATAATTTGCTCTTTCAATTGAAATCCCTTAGTACATATTTCTGAAGTGAATGAAAATGCAATTTTTCTCTGAAATAAAAACTAAAGTCAGCTGGCATTGTTAAAAGTAAACCAAAAAGCGTATAAAAATGATGATATTACAGTTTCGAATTTCTATTACAATAATAAATTACATTGCAGAACAAGCTTCGATCTAATTTTCACTGAAACGTGCATCTTTCATTCTACTTTGTATCAATCGACGCTTGCGTCGATCGTTCGCGTATTATATCCTTTTTCGTGTACTCCTTAGTTTTCCAGTAAAGATTTCCATCGAGAACCGGATCGTATCCTAGAGCGTACCGGTACCCTGGTTGCTGAAATAATGCAAAAAACCCAGTTAAAATGCACACGTAAACTATTCATTTTATACTTCATTTTTTGGATTTTTTGCTGCGTACCATTTGCTCTTCAAACACGTCCTTTAATTCCACTTCCTCGGCAGTGTTCAACATTTCTGGCACATCAGTTCTCGTCATGATTAAGCTCTGCATGATGGTAACTCTGTTTTCCGGACTATACACATATCTCCTTTCCCTGAAATATTGCGTATCGTCGAGAGTCCAATCTTCCATTCTTTTATGCTTATGCTCGTAATGAAAGTTCAGCTCTTCCAAATCATCAACGATGTATTCAAAGTCTCCCCCATCCGTCCAGTCGTACACCACCAGATTCGAATATCTGTCCGCCTCCTTCAACACCTTCTCCTTATAATTATTTTCCATGTCCGTCAAAAACTTCTCCGTAAGGACTTGCGATTTTACTTCGTAAGGAATATTCCGTTTGTTTATCCTTTCCTGTAACAATACAAAAAATACCGTATTACATTTCAGTAGTTCGGTCGCCGAATGCAAGAGTAAATTTAAAAAATATTTATCATGCAACGTAATCAATTTCGTTTATTATGCCAAAATGCTCATGACGAAAAAAACAGTTTTTTCCAGTCCCATAAATCTTTGTTCCAATTCACTCTTGCATTTAAGTAAAATTTTATGTCATTTTTGGGTAACCGACTTTGACAACTTTGGCATCGACGTCGAGATATATGACGAGGTGAGGTTTCATGAGCTTGTCAAGGGACCTCAGACGCATATCGTTGTACATTGAAAAAGCTCCTTTGGATACATAACCAGCGTTGAGCATGGCCTGCATAAAAACGATATCCGAGTACGGAGACCTTTGCACGACGACCCCTTGACCCGTGGACAACAAATGGATAAGACCATCGAGGTATTGTTCGAATTTTAAGTAGTAACACCAGTGCTGGAACGCGGCGGTGTTGACATGATGCGGATCTTTGAGGAATTTATCGATGCCCACGGTGTGGAGACCCACGGGAAATTGCTCGTCGAAATCTCGTCGGTCGAAACCGTACGGGCTATTGTACATAGTGTCGAAATTGAAGCGTGGGAAGTACTTCATTCCAAACTCTTTCGCGAATTGTTGGGCAAACTTGTCCTTTCCAGAGGCGATGGGCCCTTCGATGACGACGAACTTGGTATTGTCGTCGAATCGTTTGAGCGTTGAATCGAAGAGCTCGTACCACAAGTTATACTTTTGCGTTTCGTACGGAAACGGCGCTGGACGCTTGTAATCCGGATGCGAGATTTTTAACGTTTCCATACTCGTGAGACAAGCCACTTGCTGGTGATTGGTTGCATTTTGTGCTGCTTTTTTTAACGATCCAGCCTGAAATGCAATTAGACGTTATTTAAAATTTGTTATTTAAAAACGTACTTGTCCGAGGTTTCGGGAGAAACGAGAATACTAACCTTATGTAATCCGAAAAATTGCGCAGCGACTCTAGAAGAGCCCACGCGGCACGTGGATAACATTTCGAGGGGAAACGCTTTACTCTTTTACGAATGAATTAATGAACTGTCGAATGAAAATCCATTCGAAACAATGAGAGAAACTTGCTCGGAATTAAAGAGCCAAGTCCAGCTGATCGAGCTGATCAGCTGTTTAGAGAGTTGTAGGATCGGACATCTGGTGGCGCGATCTGGAACTATTCTCTGTGTGTAAATGCGTAAATGTAGCACGTTGCATGATGGAGGAGATGCATGCGGAATCAGTGTCGATTTTAAGACAAAATGTGTTCCTTTCCGTACGAGAAAAGGACAAACTATCAAATCCTTACAGTGATCTCGGCGATTTCATTTCCGCAACGTTCCTATTAAACAATTCCAAAGTACTATAAGCATTTAAAGTAGTCCGGCCGCCAAATGCAAGAGTGAATTGTCAAACATATTTATAATGCAACATAATTAATTTTATTTAATATGCCAGCATAATTTATTGAACAATATCTTCTTTTTTACAAAAAAATATATCGCTAATGAATGTTTTTCGAAAGCGCCACGGTAAAATTGTTGCAAATTGTCCGGTGACAATATAAATGGCGGAACATGCAAATCAGTTGAGAAATCAAAATTTTTAGTTTTTCGTAATATTTTTGTATAGTTTTTTACGAAATTTAATAAATTATGCTGGCATATCAAATGAAATTAATTATGTTGCATTATTAATATTTTTTCCAATTTACTTTTGCATCTAATAAACATTTACTTATTTGTTATTGTTATTTTTCAGAAAGTCGGAAATCAGGGCATAATTATTTGCCAGGATCGCAGCGACGTGGATCTGGTAGCGAAACAATTGTCAGCACGGAATATTCCAACGCTCGCTTTTCATTCCAGTTTGTTTTTTTCGTTGCAAATAAATAAATAATACGTTATTTCGTATAATTTTGTATACACACATATAAAATTGCCAAGCTTTGTTTGCAGCGATCGGTAAAAAGAAAAAGATAAACATTTTGGAGAAATGGGCTTCCGGCGAAGTTCCCGTTGTTGCAACAACTTCCGGTTACGCCCCGAAACTGGAAAAAACATCAATCAGGTAACTTTGAAAGTTCGCCATGAAAACATTAAATGTCGACGTTCGCTCATTTTTCATTTTTTTTAGATTCGTCGCTCATTGGACCATGGCATCATCAATTTCAACGTATTTCCGAGAATCAAGAATGGCTGGTGGAGATAACAAAGATGCCCAGTGTTTATTATATTTCAGTTGTGACGACCATCGTATAATCTCTCACTTTTTGGAAAATGATGTTCTTGAAAACTTAGCAAAAGCTTCCGATGTTTGGGAAACTTTTCGAGAGATGACGAACTATTGCATGAATGGAAAGTGCGTTTTTTCATGCTCCTTAAAGTTGTTCGAGTTCAGAAATGCAATTCTTTAATGACAAATCTGCATTCCAGGTGCCGATACGGTTCGTTTGCCAAATTCTTTGGCAAAGCTTTTTTTCAGTGCGAAAAATATTGCGATGTTTGTCAGAAAAAAGAAAGAAGTAACCGGTGAGTCGATTGGAAAAATGATATGGAATCTTTTCTTACTTGAACTTTTTTTTCAGCAGCACGGAGAAGAAATCCATTTTGGCAGAGGTAACGAACAATTCCGAGGTTTTTGTCAGTTTGAAAACATTCACTTGTAATTTTGATTTTCAGCGAAAAAATGGCGTTTGGAAAAATCGAGTAAATTGATTTTGTTTGATAAAGAATCATTACCGAGTTTTTAAATGAAGAAAATTAAGTTGTACAACTTTTTTCACAGAGAGTTTTTAATCATGACCGATTGATGACAAGGACAAACATTAATTTGCGTAAATTGGATCAGACTTTGTTGCCGGAAGATTTGGAGAAAGAAGCTCAATCATTGGAATTGGAAGTATTCGAAAACTCGTCGCACATGGAACAATACAACTCTAAGGTAGATTCATTGGTTGGTATAAAATATGCAATTATCAGGAAAAAAAGTACAAACGTATAAAATTAATTTGCATTTTCAGTTGAAGAAAATAGAAGAGTGCACGGCGAAGAAATTGGTTTTTCCAGGGTTGAAAATTAATGCCAAGCCGCAGAATAAACGTCATTCTAGTCTGACGACGAGACATTTGAAAAAAAAGAAAAGAAAAATTTGCGAAATAGTGGACCTAGTTTCGATTTCGGAATCAGAAGAAGATTCTATTGTTGGGGAAAGAAAAAAAGACGAAAAGAGCAACCAAGAAAGAAAAGCCTCCAACTCGGAAATGAAAAGAGTTGAAGTTGAAAATGTTGCAGCAAATAAATCGAAGATTGAAAGTGAAACATTACCAAATGCAAAAGAGAAGGAAATTTTCAATAGAAAAATTATCGCAATTAATAAACACATTTTCGAGTATTTCAATCGAATTAGAGATGAAGTAAAAAATGTTAGCATGACCGAGGATGAATTGCGGCACATTAAGTTAAAAATTAGGAGCTTTTTGATAACAAAAGCAAAAACTGCAGGTAACACGTCTGTTTTTGAATTCTTTTTGAAAATCGCCTTCGAGGTTCAATATTTTACTTTTATTTTCAGATGAAAAAACGATCAAAAAACTTCTTGAATTATCTGTAAAAAAGTATATTTTCAAGGAAAACGATGGAAAAGGGAAAAAGAACTGATTAAATTACTTACATTTTTATTTTTCTAAAAAAGGAACCATAGAAAGCATTTTTTCACCTACAATTTCTTAACTTCAAAAGGGACATTTTTAATTGTAAAACTGGAATTCTCAAATGAATAAAAAGAAGAAAATAAACCTGTAAAACTTGTTCCTTTTGATGGGAGTTTTAGTGCTAAATAATGCTACTTATAATACAATTTTCGGTTTTCAAAAATTCGATAGTTGACTATAGAGTACGACATCAATTGCCATGTTTATTCCTTTGAATGTTTAATTCACTAGCCAATTGCCAATTTGTCAAACATTACCTAGAGGAAAAATACAAAATTAATGAGAAACATTTTCGTTTTTAGAGAGTGAATTTTACATGGAAGAGTCAGTAGTAGTACGACGAAAAAATTGTTATTTCTCCGTTTTCCCCTCGGATGCAGTGTTTTTATTTTCCTCTTCATTTTTTCTTCTTTTAGCTCTAAGATCAGCCAACGTTTGCTCAATACTTCTTTGATCCTTTTTATTTTCACTGGGCACTGAAAACATAAAAAAACGTAAGAAAACAATAAAATTGGAGCATTAAAATATACACAGTATTGATCGTGTACCGCATCCATAGCTGCTGTTAGCTTCGGTCTTTCTCGCGGCTTCAAGTGCAGCTTCTTTGCCTATAAGATGTTCATATTTCTCCTTGTAGTACGAAGAATTCGGTACAAAATTTTGCTTTCTTTTCCTGTTCTTCGCGTCCTCTTCATCTTCTTTGGCTTGCTGCTCCCTGTCTTCTTGCAATTTTTTTGCTATTTCTTCGTTCCATTCTTCGCCTCTTCTTAAAGCATTCAAATGATCTTCCGATGGAGCATGCTCTCTCTTGAAAAGGATTATGTGTCTATCTACTCCTTCCTCTCCAAACGAGTAAGCCAAAACGTTGGCTACTTCGGATACATCGTGTCTGAAATGCATGAAAAAAAGTTGACAGTTTGTAAAAAAGCAATTCCGATATAAAATGTAAGCTTGTTCTTCGGTTTTGAACATTTTTTCTCGGCTGTTTGGTGGACAATGCGAGGACCTACATAACGCTCCTGAATACTTGATCCATCGGTGGAAACTTGTACTTTTTCAAGGTGTCGTCTTTCAGAAATTTGTTCACTTTGGCTTCAACCTGTGAAAAGTTGTTACTTTTTCAATAAATCGAGACGAGTTTAAAATTAATTTCTCGTGAAAGATTATATTTTTACCTGTTCCTGAAATACTTTCAGTTTTTCAGCTTCTGCTTTTTTCTGATTCTCGTACACTTCCTTTTGTTCTGCAAAGCCAAAGAATAAACAGAGTTAGAATATTCGAATGAAGGTTGAAACCTAGGATATTAGTATACGATTACTTTTCAAAAGAGCTTTTTGCTTATCACTAATCGATGGTGGTTTGTCCATGGAATTGAGGATTGAAGCCAAAAGATCCATTTTTTATATCGAATTATTATTGTGCGAGATTTGAATTTTTTATATCTCCTTTAAAAATCCTCGATGAAAAATTGTGTGCGAAGCGAGAATATCAGTTATTTCGGAAACACGAACAATTTTCAATTTTTCACTGACAAACAATTTACGCGTGCAATTTCACTTATTAAGTAGTTCAAGAGTATTCTTCGATAGCACAAATGTTTGTTCGCTCTAAAAGTCGCACGTATTTCATCGAATTTGACCAATTTTACGACTTTCTTCTTTGACTTTTTTCTGCTGTCAAAAAAGAAGTTGTGAGATTAAAATGTGGCCGAGGCTTGTAAATAAAAAAAAACGTGATTAGCTTGACCTGTCCTCTGGTGGACGATATCAGAACCAATTTTTAAACGATGTAAAGCCCGGGACACAAGAAAAACGATCACTTGAAATTTATTAGTCCACAAATTTAGAAAAACGTAAAACGTAAGAAATTTCAATTAGAATGTTTTACGGTTTACGTTTTACATTCTAAGTTTTATTTTCTTATCCATGGAAGTCGATTGGGCGAAATAAATCCTGTAGATGGCGAAATAGTGTTCAATTTTTAGAAGTTTTCTTATCTCAATTATTTCTGTACGGTTCCACACGCGAGAATTTGATGTACTGCACTGCATATTGCTCATGCACACGTACATATAAATGTTATGTCCCATTCGGGGGATTCCCTACAATATATGAAAAACTAAAGCCTCGTCGTACGATAAAATGATATAATTAAACTTCTGTCAGAACGAGTATACTGTGTTGTTATCAAGTGTTGCAATGGAAGATTACAAGTACCTTTGCGAGCGTTTTTTGAATATTGTAAAACTTGACGTCGATCAAACAGCTTTGGAGTATTTAAAAACGTTCTATAGAGAAACCATCAATTCTCCGCGCATAAGCGACAGTATCAAAAACCTGGAAGATTTGCTCAATGTACTTGAAAAACGAGGTATTCTTGCTCACAATGACATTGCTCCATTAGAAACCATAGCGCAATGTTGCAAAAAAAATAATAAGGAATTGATCGAAGAATTGAAAAAATATTCATTGAACGTTTATCTACGAAGCAGCAGTAATTCAGTTGTTATAGATTTGTATGAAACTGGTAAGTTTAACTTTGTGGGGCTTCCTCATTAAAATAAATATGTTCTGGAAACTTTTCTTTGTAAGTTGCTTCAATGTTTTCATCAACTAAATTTTTAAAAGATGCAATGTCATGAGCGGGTATTACGGGCCACTTCATTGGTTCAAAGTGCCAAATATGCGCGATGTAATTAGCAGTGGGCGTGGCTTCCTCGGGAGAATATCGAACTCTCCGCCACCTCGCGGTAAAAAACCGCACTCACTGTTTTTGAATCGCGTTTCGAACTATACGTTTCTAAGACCTTTTTTCAAGGATTTTTAGCGGACTTAAAATGTTCCACGAAAGTTTCGAGCAGCTTTCGAAACGTTGAAGCAAAACTTTGAAAGAAAAGTTACCTCCCAGAATATGTTTGTTTTAATGTTTATGCTGATATCAGTTGTGTATTACATAGTCGACTCGAGTGATCCGGAACCTCTTCCAATCACAGTTTCTGCGACGACTTCTGACGTCAAAGAGGAAAGAATTCGGAACTTGGGTATATTCCAAAACTTTGTAAAATTCAGTTTGAAAAAAAATAGTTTAAAAATGAAATGGTACATTTGTTTCCAGTACTTGTTTGGTTAAAGGAAAGACTGGGCAGGAATTGGAAAGATTTAGCGAGGCATTTGAATGTGAGAGAATCTGAAATCGATAACATCGAACGAGAACATCACCAAAATGTAGAAGAAAAAAGCTGCAAGGTATTTTTTTCTTGATTCAATTTTTGTAACAAATTTATTATACAAGTTAAATTTTGGTCTATTTTGTATTTTTAGGTGTTGCAAATATTTTTTGCAAAAAGCAGTCCTTATCGTTGGAAGTTGAATTTGTTGTCTGCGTTGGAAACAATTAGAAGACGAGATTTAAAGGAAATCGTGGAAAATCTATTGTCCGAAGAAAATATTTGATATTATTGTCTTTTCTGTAATAAAAACAAGTTTATTTACATCGAAGTTCAATTTTGTTTCTATTTTGGAATATAGAATTATGAACACTCGAGAAATTCATCTTAAATTTCTCCTTTTAGTTTTTATAAAAAGTAATATTCGAGGATAGTTTCTTGTTTAATGAATTTTAACATTTTAATTTATCGTAACGTATCCGTTTCGAGTGCTAGTCCGGTTATTGCATCGGGACCTTCAATTTCACAGCGCGAGTTGTAATTTCAGAGCGTGTATTGTAATTTTACTCTCAAGCCATTGAAAAATTCGATCAAAACTGGTTTGAACAAAAACGACGCGACGAATTCACTATTATTTCGATCGCGAAACGATTTGCAACATAACCTGGGAATGCACGGCCGCACGATCGATTGTTTTTATCGACTTGACACGTGATCTGCAGTGCCGACTTATCGAACGCAGCGCTGGAGCTTGTAATTTTAAGTTTTCGGTGATCTTTCGTATTTTTGATATTTGTATATCAATTTGTATTTTTTCGCATTTTTTCGAATTTTCCGTATTTTGCCATTTTCCCTAGGGTCACGCGCTCTGTTGTTTTGGCAGCATAGCGAAAATTAATAAGTATGCGTATGCACTGGCGCACGTCCTTTTTTGCGATACTGCTGCTGCTGCTACACAACGGAGCGGTGATGCCAACACTCCAGCAATTTGGCACTACAATTCTCGAGCAAAATCAATCAATACTCTCTCGAGTATTTATTCTGCTCCTGTAGTTACTTTTTTTAGCCAATAAGCAATTCTCTTTTCTCTTAATTCTCAGGCAAAATGTCTTGTCTTCTTTGTCTTATTCATGGGGATAAAAAAAGCGACAGCACTAATAAGCGGTCCAGCATCGACAGAGAAAAAGAGAGAGAGAGATAGGGAGTGTAATATACATACACATACACAACATAAGATCATGTATATGTAGAACATGTAGAAAAGCGAAGATGCGAGGAGAACGCGAGTGAAAGAGGAAGAAAATTAGAAAGGAGAAATCTCTCCATGAGAAAAAAATCTTCCCCAGCACCCAGTAGCGTCTTCACTTTGCGCATGTCCCGATAAAATATATTCGATAATAATTTGTCAATCAATCCCAGTTCGAATTTCACGATTCTGCGGGCTTCCGGCTTCGACTCGCTTCGACTCAATGAAGGGCAATGAAGTTTGACGTGTATGCGTGATTTGTGGTGATTCGTATCAAGGAGTCGAAATTGAGCTTCCAGCATTTTTTTTTTACTTTTTTACGTCTTGCGAATGGGACGGAACTAGTTACATTTCTTTAAATAGTTTCGTACTGGTAAATATGTGATTGGAAATGCTGACAAACACTGACAATTCAAGAATAGGGTGTTGTTGTTGATTTTTCGGCGTGTCAAATCGGGAAGAGCGGAAACACCTGATCCGATGAAAATAGGAAATACTTGATTTCTCGATACGTTGCGTTACGCATTTTACGCGGAATAATGGGTGAGTTGACGCAGAGAATGCGAGGAGTCATCGCACTCGATTTATATTTATACATTACCGATGTACGCTTTGCCGATTGCGTCTCTTTTCCGACTTTTGCGAGAAACTGACAATTTCGAAATAATAATCGAAATAAAAGTTTATAAAAATACTTCAAATAAATGTTTTTATTCAAAAAGCCTAAAAATAGTCAACTTTTTAAAAATCTCTGATTGTCTAATGATTATTTTCCAGATATACACAGCGGAATGTCACGTAACAGCGGACCCGGACTTTACGAATTTCTGATGGAAGCCGAATTGCAACAGTATTACCCAGGAATAAGAGGTAAGCAAAAACAATGCATAAAACGGACTCATAATAATAACCATAACGAATGCTTGCAGGTGATTTAAAGGTACAAAACACCGCCCAGTTGAAGTACGTGACCGAGGAAGATTTAACAGCAATCGGGATGAGTAAACCGGAAATGCGCCGCCTGAAGAAATTCTTCCAAAAGCACTTCCCTCAGAACTATTTATTAAAATTCAAAAAGATGTTACTGTCCAAGCGAGACGAGCAAATTCCAGACACGCTAAGCATTCTTTCAGAGGAAAGATCGGAAAGACCGAGCGTCCGTGTGCCCAACAAACACATGATTCCAGCCGATGCCATAATCGTGAATAAAGAACTGGGCACTGGGGAATTCGGCGTGGTGCAGCAGGGAGTTTGGACGAATGACGGGGAGCGAATCCAGGTTGCGATAAAGTGCCTGTCCAGAGAACGAATGCAGAACAATCCCATAGAGTTCCTAAAAGAGGCTGCGATCATGCACACCATCGACCATGAGCACATCGTGCGGCTTTACGGCGTCGTACTCGACACGAACTCGCTGATGCTCGTCACGGAACTCGCGCCTTTGCGCTCTCTTTTGGAATGCCTCAAGGAACCCAGTCTGCGCTCGAGTTTCCCCGTTTCGTCCCTTTGTGATTTCTCAGTGCAGATCGCTGATGGTATGCAGTACTTGGAAGCGAAGAGATTGATTCACCGTGACTTGGCCGCGAGAAACATTCTGGTTTTCTCGAAGAACAAAGTCAAAATTTCGGATTTCGGATTGTCCAGGGCCCTCGGCGTCGGCAAGGATTATTACCAGACCAACTTTAACGTGAATTTAAAACTTCCCATAGGTCAGTACAGCCAAACGCGCAGTCAATTTTTTCTCAATGCTTTCTGGGTCCATTTAAAACAATGATAATAATTGGTTCTTCTGTATATTTAGCTTGGTGCGCTCCCGAGTGTATATCTTACTTGAAGTTCACATCAGCCAGCGACGTTTGGGCCTACGGAGTCACCCTTTGGGAAATGTTTAGCTACGGTTTTCAACCCTGGGCAGCACTCACAGGACACCAGATTTTAGAAGCCATCGACGAGCCGAATTTCCAGCGACTCGAGCAACCCGAGTGCTGTCCCAAAGATTACTTCGCCCTGATGCTGCAGTGCTGGCAACACGAGCCGGCCAAACGGCCGAAATTCACGGAACTCATTAACCTTTTGCCAGATCTGAAGCCGGAGCAAGTGCAGGCCGTTCAGGACAGCAACGAAATCGGCCAATTGGCTTATCGCCAGGGAGACGTCATAACGGTTTTGGACAAGGGTTGCAGCAACAATGCACTTTGGAAAGGTGCCTTGAATAACGGGAAGACGGGTCTATTCAACCCGGCTCATACCATCGCGTACCTTGGCTCTAATTTACCCAGTAATAAGCCGGTCGAATTCACAAGGGGCGACGGGAAAAATGCGTTTTCTTCTCAGCGCCGCAAGATACGCACGGACATGATTTCCTCGCCTCAAGGCGATCTCAAACATACGGGTCATGTTGGCCTGGACGGCGCTTATTTCGGGGACATCAGTTTTCTCGGGGATAAGTACCCGCATTTGCCACGACAGGTTGTTACGCCTTACAAACCCCAGGAGGACGATAATATCAACGATTATTCTAGTCAGCGTTCGAATCCGGACAGAAGGAGCATCGATGTCGATAGAAACTTTTACAGGGAGAGGAATTTTCAGGCTTCGGTGAACGACGCGTCGAGCAAACATGGTTGGGAGATTACACCAAGTCGTTTATTATTTCTAGAAAAGTTTCTGAAAATGTGTCCTTTGTTTCTGTAGAAAGTTTATGGTCCGATTCCGAATCTTCTCATTTCGATATGGCGGACGATGCGAAGCAAGCGAAAAATGCGTGTCTCGCTGTTGGCAGTTCGGATACGATTGGAGCGGATCACGAGTATCACGAAATTAGCGACGAAGAAAATCAGGACAGTCCTCTGAGATTTGATAAGCCGCTGAATTTCGATTTCGGGCCCAGTCTTTTGGACGAGATGAATCAAATGTTCAAGTCTTTGGGTTTGTACTTTTTTTCACTTGTAATTTTGCGAAGTTTTGGAACTTGAGAAAACTTGTTGATCATTTGCAGGATCCTCGACTTTGCCACATTCCGCAGGTCACGGTCTCTCGGCCGAACACGAATCTAGCAACGTGCGAAATGAATTGCGAGAAATGCAAGCGAAACAGAGTAGCAAGAAAAAGCAAGCCACTGCAAGTGTCTGGAGTGTACTGCGTTTCCTACCGATATTTCTGTCCAAAGAAATTGTCCGGAAATGTCCACGCTGGACGAATTTGTGGTCATTTCTGAAAACATGCAAAGCATTCCATCCATAATTAACTGAACTGTCGCGATTAATATTTTTAAAAACATTGATTTCAGGTTAAAAATTTTTTGGGATTTCAATTTTTTTCTCGCGAACAAAAAGACCTAAAATTTTACACAACCCAGTATTTGTTTCATTCAACTGCGGTCATTTTTATTTCTTTCTTCCTTTCGAGCCTTTCGAGTGCTCAGCGAGTTATAGAATTCGGGGCCTCAATTTCTCTGGACAGAAAGATCGGCAGGGTTGCATTCGAAACGGAATTGTGTAATTTCATGAGTATTTGTTTACAGGTGAAACCAATATCTGCTGCCGATCAAAAAACGCTTTATTCCGCAATTGCCATGGCTCAAGAATTAACAGCTCGTTCCATGACGGATCTGGAGCACCCTTTGGAGTCTCCGAGGACACCGGCGAGTCCGTCCAGGCGGCGAAAGTTTTCCTTTAAACTTCCCCACCAGCACAGTCCAAAGCCCGACAGGCGACATTTTGCGGAAGAAGCAGCGAGTATTCCCGACATACAGGTATTTTCTATTTTTTATTGTATTTCGTGACAACTACATGACACTTTCACGTATTAAGGTGGTTTGTCCGCGATAATGCACTTCGACAGAAACATTTAAAATTTGCGGATGTTTTAAAAATAATATCGAATTTTTCGATCGTTTCATTGTGAAATCATAAAAAAACTCTCCGAGATTTGGCGTGAATCTTACTTTTTGCTTGCATTGTAGCGGACAAACGACGACCTTAACTTTAAGCCACGGATTTGATGACGAGAAGGAAACTAATGCGACTGTTTCTCTTTTTCCCCCCTTCCTGCCTTTTCATAACATTAATTTATTTTTTTTCCGTTACAATTCACTGATTTCCATGCAAGCATGCTACAAATAACGTTTGTGCTTCGCATTCTTTATATTTCGTAATCACTGCATTTACTGTAACGCTTTACATGTTATTCGCGTTTCTGTAAACCATTTCTCCTCCTTCCCTTTCTCTTGACTTGTCGAAAAAGTGGTTGTGTTCGAGCTTGCAATCGCTGTCCTCTACCGTGTCCAGCATCGAGTCCTTGGGCGCTCCCTCGACCTTGAAATTGCCCTTGTGGGACAAGGCCTCGGCCGAATTTTGCTTCGCGAAATCCCGAGAATTGCTGACGAAACCAAGCGCTTGGACATCTTACATGAACGCGGAATTCGACGTTGAAATGATGGAATCATCGATAGCGAAGCAGCAAAACTTGGCTAAATCCTCGGAGTTTCTCGAGCAGAGAAATCGCAAGAGCATGTCGAATTACGAGAGCGCGTTTTACCTCGAGAAGAAGGAAAACGGTAACGAAAACGGAATTCTGCCTTTCGACGTGGAATACCCGCGCGAGCCGAAACGAGTGTCGACCAGTTACGTCGATCGTTATTTCGACCAGCCGAAATACTTGGAAGACGACGACGACGACAACCGCGATTTGGACGACAACGTGTCCTTCCTCGGCCAAGACATCAGCGAGAAGTTGGATAAAATCAACGACTTCGAGCGCTCCTGCAGGAGTTCGTCCTTTTTTTCGAATTATCAAGAGCTGGGATCCGTCGCTCGATCTTTGAGTCACAAGGCAAACAACCGCGATGAAATGCTGCCCTTTCTGGGGATTCAGGACATGAACATCGTCTCTCCCGGGAGGAAAACTTCGTTGACGCCCCCGATGACGGACACAACGGCAACGACCACCGCGACAACAACGCTCATGACGATCATGGCGATGACGGCGACAACGACAGCGACGACGGCGACGGGAAACGCTTTCGGCACGCGACCCAAGGTCCTTTCGATGGACTTGAACAAAATGACGAACGCGAGCTCGAATATAAACTTGAATCAGAAGCAGCAGATGAGGAACTCTTTGCAAGACGGCGCTTTGAAGAGCGTCATACCGGACAGTCGTCGCGTGAATTCCGAAGCCGTCAGGGTCAATCTCCCGTCGATGCACAAATCCGAAGATCAACGGGACAATTTTCCATTTGTCATATCGAACAATCCGCTTTTCATTTCCGAAAGCGAAAGCGAAAGCAAGGATAAGAATGGCTTCGAGAATTTGCACGATAACATCGCGCGGTTTCGCATGAAGACCATGAAGAGCGAGAATCCGGAGCTGAACAACAAGAGAACTCCCCAGCAGATGAGCCTGGTCGAGAAAATCCTTGGGAAAAAGTACCAGAGAGACGTTACCGGGCTGGAAAGCGTGAAGAGTTATTTTCACGCTAGACAAGGGAATTTGAAGCAGAACATGATGCAGCTCGAAGACATCGAGCAGTCCCTGCAAAAGCCTCAGGTGAAGAGTCTTGATTTGTTGAACGTGGCTAATCAGAGGATGAAACGGTTGGAACTGAGCAAGGTCGCCGGGAAAAATAGCCAGTCGAATAATCGGCCTAATCCGACGATGCATCATCAGCACATCATCGAACCCCCGAAACTCTACCAGAATGATAAGCCTGATTTCAAGGTCCAACCTTACGGCAATGTCTATCGTCATCGAGCTTCTTCGCTCTCGGAAAATAGGAACAAGTATTACCAACAACAAGTTGCTCGCAATTCTTTTCATACCAGGCTTGACGATGATTCCAGCGATGATTCGGATTCCATTTCGCATTCGGAGACGGATATACGCACTAGGTCTAGGCACCGACGCCGGCACAAGAAGATTTACAAAGATTTCCAGCTGAATCTCAACCTCAAGAACAACAAAGGCTTCTCGCATCTGCTGCATCCTGACTCGGCGAGAAGGAAGGGCTGTTCTTCTGCTCTGGAACTCTCCGGGAAATCCCCGCCTCCGTCGACGAGCTTCCTTAATTCTCTCTCGCCGCCTTTTCCTTCGAGGAATAATTTACTTTCTTGGCCTGAAAGCGCTCCTAGCTCAAGTCTCACTTTTACCAGTAATTCTGATCCTGATTCTGATAGCAGCTCTGAATATCTTGAGTTTACTAATGATACTTTCCCGCCGTCACCTGCTCCTTGATTCTTTCCCGTGATATTGTAAGGTCGTGTAATATTGTCTCGAGTGCATTTTTTTTTGACCGAGTGAACTTGCGAATGTTGACTTTTTTTGGGTTCTTAGGGTTGCCACAAAACTTGGAGGTTGGGGAAGATTTATGAGTTGGTTTTTGAGAGTACAAAATGAAATGAATAAATAAATTCGGTTGAACCCAGCAAGTTTTTAAAAGTTTTTAGTTTTTCATTTGTTTTGTTTTTAATTATTTGAAATTTGAAAATTGGCAGTTTAATATTTGCCGATTATTTAAGCTTTTTTTTCCGCGAAGGTAAATAAAATTTATACGTTTTTTATCACATTGCAAATTCCGGAAAAGTGGCAACCCTGGATTTTGCATGACGTTAATTTCTCGTTTCTTCCGGTTCGAAAGCTTTTCCTGTGTACAGGGTGTTGGATTCTAAACTTCGGGAGATTTTGTGACCCTTACAAAATCATGCCTCTCCCTTTTGTGTAAGAAAGGATATTTTTGAAGGTACTCGCTTAACTACGGTAATGGAAGTCACGAGAAATGGGGCTTTTTGAAAATTACAATACGCAGTACCTTCGGAAATGTCTTGAAAGCGTGGCTGTCTTTTCACAACATCGCAAGAATACCAATTTTTGTATAGATCGGTAGTGATATTTTTCCATAAAAATTTCAATAGATTCTGTTACATTGTTATTGTTGTTATCGCCATAACGATGAGCAACGAGCGTTTATAAAGCGCTTCAACAAAATGTGTAGATTTATTGAACAACATGGCCATTTAGTACTGAGCGATGAAAAACGTAAACTATTTTTTACAACTTTTTCTTCCGGGATATATTTTCATGAGCTCATTTTCAAAGGGATTAGGTAGTTGGATTCGGATCTTGGGTCGTTTTAGTTGTGCTATGCAACTTGGGAAAAATGGTTGAATTCGAATTTGAACACTGAATTTTACGCCAGTTGATCGAGGTTTTTTGGTGATGCGAGTAACGTCATTTTCGTCAATTGACGTGGAATTCGTGTTCGAGTGCATCTTGGGACAAGGACTCGTGTTGGAATCAATTGCTGATATGATTTTCATGATAACAGCATGAAACGTACAATTTTTCGATGCACAATTTTAAAGACTGAAAATTCAACAGTCGGGATGAGTATAAATGATTTCTATGATTGTAATTGTGATCAAGGTAGTACAAGGAAAAATTATTTCAATGTTTTCAGCCATGTTTTAATGGCATTTACTGAAAAAAGCTCATTCGTCCCGAGAAAAATTATCAAAAAAAGACATTGTGATAGTAGTATATATTTTTTCTAGCTTTTTTTTTAATTTTGTATTTTTCAACTGATTTTGCTTTGCGACCACTCATCGTGTTCGTTATTGGATTTAAAACAATTCAAATGTTGGAAATGTGGCATGATTTTATTTACAGAATACGATAAAAAAACAATGAAGAACTATTTTCCAAATTTTCAACCAGTGAATTGTTAAGAATCTAATAACGAACAAAATTTTAAGGAAAAAAACGGAAGAAAATGTCACTGCCACAAAGTCTTTCATGAATTATTTTCCGGTAATTTTTTACAGGATAAATGAGTCATTTTAGAAGATATAATTACAACATTATTGAGAAAATTGAGATAGTTTTTTTTCTATTGAACACTGATTACCATGGAAGTTGTACCTTAAAAGTGAACACGTTGCAATTTCTCAGACGACGAGCATTTGATTGGAACGTGAGTTCTTGCATCAATTGAACTTAATTATCGGGAATGTTGCCTTTATTGAGTAAAGTAACTTACTACGTAAATTCGGTAATATACCTAAGATTACCTCGCGTTGAACAAACGTGTGACTTACGATACTAATGCTCAGCATGAAACGCGTGTTCCATCATTTATGTATTGGCCAATCATCGTTAGACACTTTTGATATATTTATACATTTATACCACTTGTACGCCATTATTAAAGCGACATTCGTATACAATTCAAGTCTCGAATAATTATTCGCATCGCAAATCGCGTAAAGTCCACTTTACTTTAAAAAAATGTTCATTTTTCTCAAACTTCTATTTTAGTTATAGCACCCAACGTATCCGCACTTGGCATATAGTTTTTTAATTTAAATTTTTCGTTTCCCCGTTCTTTTGTCTCCCCCCTAAAAAAAAACCCAAACAACGCACGCACACGCGCACAATTTAGGCGACGCTGACGGACGAAGCCAAGGAAGTTTACAACAGCCTCGTGGAGACGCCGAGCATGGAAAGCACCGCGGATGCCAATCCCTTGCGAATGCTGCGATCCGGATTGCCCGTGGTGCGACCGCGGATCCGAGGGAACAAACACGCTTCCACGCTGGGAAGTCTTGCCACCGTTCAATCCGAGGACCATTCATCACCTACGGCGACTCCGGCGAACGATCACAATTTCCATTTCGAGGTGCATCACAACGGGGCCAAAACTTTGCCGAAAATTCGCGTGTCGCCTCTGTCTCACGTTCCTCCGATGATCCCGCAGATGAAGACTTTTGGGGAGAGGCATCATTCCTCGGCGGAAATCGAAAATAATTTGAATCACAGCAACGTCGAGGAAAACCCGATTCCTTTGCCTCCAAGGGATCGGTCCAAGACGCTGCAGCCCAAGTCTAACTTGCCGAGGCACCAGAGGAAGCATCCGTTGATCATTCCTGGGGGAGGATTGACCCGGACTTTGGCGAAAATGGCGGCGGTTAGTACCCCAGCGGTGCGGGACGAAGTCGATGGGTCCGAGGCTTTTTTGGAAGAGGAAGGAGAGGAGGAAGCGGTTGCTACCGGCGTGACCGTGTCAGCTGCAGCAGCTCGGATAACCTGGCAAGAAAATGCCGCGTCTGAACATGCCATTAATGGGTTCGTTAATTTTCTTCCTTTGCTTACGCGGTCGTTGACATTTTGTCGTAGCCCGAGCGGACCTTTATTTTTGAACACTTATTAATGGGGTTAAAATATTCTTGTTTTAGTCCCGAGGACTTTGAGCAGCGCATCGCTTCCGAACTAGCCGCTCTGGATTCTTTGGCAGTCGATGAAAAAGGATTTCAGCAGCATCATGACGTCACATCGGACCCTATGGAATCTCTGGAATTCGGCGACGATCTCATAACCCTAACGAAAGATGATACCGTGGCGGAGGAAGCGCAAAAGTCGAATGAATCGAATGTAGCTCGAGCAGAAGATTTAGCAGCCTCGGAAAAATCTTCTCAAAAAAGCGCTATCGAAAATAGCGAAGGGGGCTCGTCGCAAAAAAAGAAAGGCGGCGTTTTCAAGGAATGCCAGGAGTCACCGGAAGACGACAGACTTTTTTTGTCGCGACAATCGGATCACGTGTCGTGCGAGGATCTGCTGGAATTCGCGTGCGATGGGCCTAACACGCGCAGAACTCGGGGCCCGCGTAACGGGGAACATTCGGACGAAGTGAGGATCATGTTGAAGGTTCTGCATAAACAGTCGACGCCAGAGTCGTGCATCGCGGCGCTCAATGTCACCAATTGGAACGTTCTCGCGGCGATAAAGCTTGAGCGCTTGCAGGCCTTGTTGAAAGAAGACAATAATTTCGCGACACTCGAAGATTGCAAGATCGCGCTGAACGAGTGCGGCGGTGACGTTGCTAAAGCCGCGGTTATACTGAAAAATTCGGAGGACACTGCTCCGGTTTAATATTTTCTCATTCGACGATTACTTCGATTGTCTTGAACTCGTTCAGTTTGTCTTTGTTCGTTCGCGGGGATGTCGTAGAAAACATGTAGAGAAAATTTTGTCAAGTGGGTTGAGATGCAATAGAATTTCCATGTTATATTTAAAAAATCACACACGTTTGTAACTGTGCCAAATGAACAAAGATCGATAGGTTTGATTTGCCAAAAAGATCGCCAGGATTGGCATTCGTATGCATAATTATTTTCTACTTGGTATACTTACAAGAACGTTTCGTAAGTCTTTTTGGAAATGTCTACATTTCATGCAATATATTTCGTACTTTCATAAGAAAATAAATTTAAAAAAATTACATGTAATGACATGATTTTTGAAGTATATAATACGCGTGTCATGAGAGCATGGAAAGCAATGACCAAATTATTGTACATGACCAATATACCGCGCAAGACTGGAAGCTTTTTATTTAAAATGGCGCTGTAAAATCCGGTGATTTAAATATATTACGCGTTTATCCAATTACCATTTTGTATGTATATATTTATTGTGTAATATGCTTTTAAATATACGGTATGTAACAGTGAACGCTTTTAATGAACTTGTTTTGTGTTTCCCTCTTTTCATAAAACGATGCATCTTGCACATGCTACACGCCGTACTTTTTGTAAAAACTGCACGAAAGATGCAATTTTTCGTGCTCTGCTGGAACGAAAAAGCGTGTTTATGAAAGGCGTTTATTGTGTTCTTTTATAATAAATATTTTAGTGTAATAACCAAAGGCGCTGATTATTGTGAAATTCAGTAGCGCAGAATTCGACAAAAGCTTTTTGCATAGATTAGCGATGTAAAATTGTGTAGTAAACTAATATTTAATTTATTACTTTGCATGTTTTTACAAATAAGAAAAAAAGAGAAGATTTTTTACATTATTTGTAGACTCGAAAATTGTATTTAGAAAAATTGAGTATTCTCTCCATAAGAACGCGTATGTATTAGTTGATTTGTAACATTTTTTTTTTCAAGTGTTCAAAGATTGCTTGTAACAAATTAGGAACTGATGCGAAATTTGAGAAAACAGTAGGATTAATTTATAAATTTATAAACCGATGCTCTCATATTTAATTTAAACTATTATATTATGGAAATTATTTAAATTTTTTTGGAGACAACAATTTTGTTGTAGATATTCTGACGTGTGTAATGCAAGAAATGTACAAAGACGGATGAAATAAATAAAAGAAATAGAAAGCTCAGTCCTGCAGTTTCGATGTTTCGTAATATTTCAATCGTGTTTTTGTTTTCGCAAATTGTATTAGTTTTGTTGATTTACGTAGGCCCCCTAGTGCGCAAATACTTTGTTTTCAAAAGATAAGATAATTTTCTCTGCTGGTGGTAATCCCTTGACCCCTCTTTCGAATTCGATTTCATTACTTTAAAAAGTAGACAATAACATAAATGTAAAAACAGTATTTCATGTTCGAAAATCCATTTAATAGCTGCTAATTTTAATGTACAAACAATTTATTTATCAAGTTCTTCAGTTTCTAGATTTTCTATTTTCATTCCGCTTCAGAATGTTCAAAAATTTCGAACAATTGTCATACGCAGGCACGTCGAAATGTCAGATGATAGATGTTCTTTTACGAAGATTTCTTCCCGATGGATGCAGCCAATTCCGGCGAATTCACGATCCCTCGAACCGCGTATTTATCTGTC
>JABFQM010000801.1:0-28563 GCA_022816865.1 Zelostemma sp. ZL-2020
TTCTTCTTCTTCTTCTTCTTCTTCTTCTTCTTCTTCTTCTTCTTCTTCTTCTTCTTCTTCTTCTTCTTCTTCTTCTTCTTCTTCTTCTTCTTCTTCTTCTTCTTCTTCTTCTTCTTCTTCTTCTTCTTCTTCTTCTTCTTCATCTTCTTCTTCTTCTTCATCTTTTTCTTCTTTGCGCTTTGAAAGAAGCCGGTACGTATCACAGGATGGACAAGACTCCGGGTTCTCGGCGAAGCTGAGTGATATAAAACCGGCATCACGAATAAATACTCCATTGCGGGAGTCCCGGCCCTACATATTCATGGAAGACACTCTTCTTACACCGTCTCTCGCGGTATCAGCGAGATTACCACTACCAAGGTACCGGCTCACCTGTTTTCTTCCTGCGGCGGCTACTGCAAATTTTATCCGTGGCTGCGAATTTGTCCTACGTCGCATCGAGAAGATCGTAGAGAGAATATTTAGTGGCTGTGGGCTTGACACTTTCACGCGCGTATAAGGTTCGGAAAAGCCAGGTGAGAGACACAACTTTCTTTATTGAAATTCGCGAAGATCAGGGAGATTGCGAGATTAAATTTATCCTGAATCATCATTTAGAGCGTTGAAAATGTTATTATATTGTTTAATCAAAGGGGACACTGCAATTTTTTAGTAGAATTTACCGATTTTTCCACTTTTCGAATTCCTTAGAGGAAAATTGCACTCTAGGAAGAGTGAAAATATCGTCACTTAGATCGCAGTTAGTTTCTCACTCTAAAAGAGTGACGTTTTACTTTATAACAATAAAATAAAAAACTCATTCTATTACAAATTGTGGAATGTTCACTCTTTTTGGAGTAAAATTCCACTGTTAGGATCTGTCACTTATGATCACTATTATTAAAAAATTATTTGCGAAACATTACAATAAATATAAAAAACGTGAAACAATCCCAAAAAACCCTAAAAACTTACAAAAAGTTTAAGAAACTCTTAAAATTTTTTTGTATTTTTCGTAAGTCTTCATAGTTTATTGTGTAGTAAATGGTTGCATTTCCTAGAGTTCGGAAAAAGTTGTATTTTCGATGTTTCATAATTTTTATAATTGTACGTAATTAGTTATAAATTTGTAAAACGTTTCTTTAATGTTTTGTATTTTTTTGTAATTCAAAGTATATTTTTTGTAAGTTTTTATAATTTTTTTGTTATTCTCTGACTTTCCCAGCTTTTTCAATCTTTCAGATTTCGTGGGGACCCTTTTCAATGTATGATCTTTAATCAAAATGTCGGAAAAACTCGTGAAGGAATCCATGTTCTTTGATTTTCAGTTAAAACTCGAATCAATGAATATACAAATCAAATTTTTTCTTCTTTAATACAACAATAAATATTAAGGTAAAAATCGATATAAATATCCAATTATACAATAAAATGTAGGCCTGGTAGAACCGCTCTAATTGACTGGAGTCTATTGAGAAAGAAAATACATGAGGTTCATTTTTAGAGGTCTCTCAGCGATGTAAAATGCGTTGAAAC
This sequence comes from Zelostemma sp. ZL-2020, assembly GCA_022816865.1. Taxonomy (NCBI): domain Eukaryota; kingdom Metazoa; phylum Arthropoda; class Insecta; order Hymenoptera; family Platygastridae; genus Zelostemma; species Zelostemma sp. ZL-2020. Next base: position 1,516 of record JABFQM010000801.1, read on the forward strand.
ATGGTTTTCCTGAGTGACTGAAATTACGAAAATGCATAGCTGCGGCAGTTCTTTTCCACTTAATGGCGCTAATTAACAGCTTGACCTTTTCTAGCAGTCGGTAGATTTGCGTATCATTGAAAACGAGACTACAAATTTTCGTTAAGTACCCTTGTATCAAATATCCAAGGAGTTTACGTAGCGTCGATCATCAACGCGTTGAGTAAGATCCAAGGTGATGTCGGCAATCAAAGTGTACTCGTACACGAATGACCGCGTTATAACTTAAGTAGCCGTTAAATACCATGCATATTAACCGAGTAATTTAATAATGCCTCGCTCGATTAAAGCTACCATCTTTATTCAAACATCCATTACGGCATTTCGCCTTCGCGACTCGCGCGTTGTATATTTATTTCGGTACTGGAAGTTGTGCAATCGTACATGACTCGACAAACAGGCTGTGCCCGCTGAAGTGTCGAAGTAGACAAACAAATTGCCCGTGACTTTTTCACTATTCTGCAACATTTTTCCATTATATTGTTTCTCGATGTGCTTTAATGGCAACAAGAAGCGCGATCTTCAGCTCGAGCGGCGACGAAGAAATGTTCTTTCCTCTCGCGAGCGCATATTAATGATATTGCACATGCGCTCCTGGGTTTCAACATGCCCGGAGAAACAAGGCGTAGGCGCGAGACTAACTTCCCCCGACGGAATAATGACGGTTTTGCAACAAGAAAGCATCAAAAGAAAGAAGGATGTTTGAGAAATAATGACGTATTATTACGATATCAAACGCCCGCGACACGTTTCTACTAATTCTCTCGCTGTCTCGATCCTTTACTCGAAAAAACTATTGAAATCAAATATTTCAAGTACTATTAGAAATCAGTACCTCAGGCTGAAATACTCCAGTACCCGATTCTTGAGTACTTCGAGTACTGAAAATCCGAATTTCGGTACTTTAGTTTTCAAGTACTCTAGTACTTCACTACTCGAGTACTTCAGTACTCCAGTGCTTCAATACGCCAATGTTCCAAAACTTCAAGTACTGGAAGCCAGAACAGCAGTCTGCAGTTCTCAAATACTTCAAGTACTGGAGATCAATACTTCAAGTACTGAAATCCAGTACTTCAGTACTACAGTTCTACATTCACGAAAAATATTGAAATACTAGTATTTCAGTACTGCAACACTTCAGTAATGTTGAAAATATAATGAAGTACTGAGCGTGTACTAGTACTTCAGTACTTGAGTAGTTTTTAACATAAGGAGAGAAATTAAAGATTATATTTTCTCACTCTATAAATCACCAAGACTTTCATTATCCCCTTGCTCTCATTCGAAGATTCCACCATACTTTTCAATTTCAATGCCAAAAAAATCGTTCCTCGAATAAATCAGCTGATAACTCTGGACATAAAACCGCGGTACAATTATCAGGCCCATTTTGCGAGAGCACATATTATTACCGCAATGTAAAATCAACTGTTATGGCTGAGAAACGCTGTTTTTATATCCATCAGCGTTGTTGCGGACACTGCAGTCGCAATATTTCATTTTCCACGGTGCGTTGCGATTGCATTGCCCTCGCGCAAAGGGAGAGGGATGGGGGGGGGCGGCGTGTCGATAAATAAATTACTCGCTTTTACGAGAATTCGTTAAAGCGATGCCGAAGAGAATTAACCGTTTCTTCTTGCGATTCGTCGCGAATTATCATCGATAAAAATCGCTTTGCCCGCGCCTTGGGGGATCCCAATATAAGGCCCCGAATCTGTCGCTAAAAAAGGGCCCGTAATAATACGTTGTGTCCTGGGACCGGCTCATATATTAATTACCGTTCAGTATATTAATTACGTACCCCGTAATCTTTTCAGCCGGGACCTGTTTTCTCTCTACGTTTGTCGATTATCCCGCGAAGTGAATCAATTAAAAATTGTTTCTTTGAGCGAAAAAAAGTGTCTGCCATTTTGCGCGGAAAACTTTTTGTCAGGCTTACGTAATTCATTAAACTCTCCATTCAATTACGGCAAATAAAGTTTTCCAATCAAAATTCGCGTGAAGATGAGTTCCGATAAGATTTTTGCAGGAATTGGTTCGTAAAAAGCCAAAAAAATATAATTAAATGTTAAAAAAGCGAACAAACGTTAAATTATTTTGCGCCAATTAAAAGTGAAATTTGTTTCATTCAATCTCACCTATCAAGAAAATAATTCTCGATCTTTTCTTATCGCGAAATTGATCTGCCCGATTATAAAACGTACTGCAGCGATTTTGTGTTCGACGACGTAAAGCCAAAGATTTTATTAACGCGCAAAAGCGAAATTTCTTCCCAATCAGCATAAAGAATCGCGATGTAAATTACATTGACGTTGTTCTTGTGCAACAATCTCGTGCATGATGCGAAAGAATCTTCGTTTTTCTCCGCGAAACTGGGGCTCTCGCTATTTCAATACGCAATCTTTGAAAAGAAGCTCGTAGCTCCGATCCGCACGTAGTCTCTCGTTTATTTTAAGTGGCTGGGATACAAACAACTCACCATTTTAGGTCGAAACCTGGTCTTTGATATAGTTACAATAACTGAGAGTATTTAAGAATGGGATTTAATCGACGAGGAAATTACGCGAATTGTTTTGATTCTAATCAATTCTTCCGTCAATTCCGTCACGGAATCATGAGCTCTGACCCAGTTGATGAGGAGAGATCGACTCACTTGATAAAACAAAACCGACTCCTTATTTCGAGGCAAAAACTGCTCGAAGGCATCATACAAATGCAAATATAGATTTTATTCGAGAACGACACTTTCTTGGGATTTTCTGTTTTATCTCCGTTGTTTTATGCTATTCGAGGAATTTTTTCCTGAGATAAGAGTCGCGGGGTGACCTGGAGCCCCACATACTAAATGACAATCGTCGACTATCTTTGCAAAATCGTCTCAAGCAAACGAGGCGATTTAAATGTATCGGGGATCGCTTCATCAGACGAAGTCACGGCCGCGATCGCGCATGCGCTCGCTTCGTGTCCGGGATTCGCTCGTGAGCCGGGCATTAGGCCGCGAAAAATTTCACGGATGCATTGAAACTTTCAAAAAACGTTTTCGAGCACCGCGAAAGTGGAATTTAAAAAGAGGAAAACTCGTTTTATCGGACAAAAATGCATGAACATTGCGTTTCTCATTTTTATTCTGTGTATCTGGAAAATGGTACGAGGACACCGGAAAACTGATAAGTTACATCCTTTCATGGGCGCTGCATTGTTCGAGCAAGATTTGTAATGACATTACGTGTCGCGATTCAAACCAAATCCATGTGCGATGATTATCTCGCGCGTATCGAGATCAACCGGACGGCGCTTTCGTGTTTCAACACTTGTCATTTGGAACTGCAATTATATCCGGCATTTTCCAGATTTACTTGAGATATGTCGATGAATGAAAAGTTGTCCATTTTTTTATCAACGAGATACTTATCGAAAGATAACACAGCGCCAAGAAGAATTAACTTGTAAATGAAATATTTTTTTTGATAATTATCTCTCGGCGTTTTTTGTAGAGAGGTGGGGAAAAACATATCATTGATCGAGAGGAAATTTTTTCAACGTTAATAGAATAAAACAATGAATAAATCATAAGAAATTATGTAAAACGTGATTGAAATAAATGATTCAACGTAAATGTATACAAATACAAATAAACTCGTGAATAAACACAACACTAAATCAAAAAATACCAAAATTTTAAATTAGCGAGGACTTGATTGAAAATAATCAATCGGAAGGTCAAAAACTAGCATTTAAATTCCATTTTCTACGTCTCCTCGAAAATTTATGGCCCTTCTTAAAATACCGTAAAATCACTATAATTTTTCGTCAATGAAAAGTATATTCGTTTAACGATGGAAGAGAGTCGTTGAAGTGTTGATAATAAACGTCGAAAAGTTAATTGAAAAGTTGTTACCAAAGTTCGTAATTAACAATTATGAATCAATTTTTCTATTACCCTGGTGTAAAAAACAAGATAATTGCATTTTTAATGGAATCGCAGTTTTTGATTGATCGACGCGGCTCCGATGTCGCTATAAAAATTTATATTCATCGTCCCTGAAAAGAGCAATACGTTTACGTGATCGGTTTTCCCTACAAAGTCGAACATCATGCCTAATAATAATAAGAATTAAAAAAGAGATCGAGAGGCGTGAGAATCATTGAAGCAGTTCTCGTTTGACTGAGCTAATCGTATCCGAGATCGTAGAAGAAGTATATAAACATTCGTTCTCGGTGTCCTTGAAAGTATAAAATCCTCGCTCACGTGGGATCGAGACATCATTCGCGTATTGGCAAACGTTGATCTAATGAGCTCGGAATCACACGCGCGGAAAAACAAAATCTTGAAAATTTCATCCGGTAATGCCATGGCGTGTCCGAGGGTCGTCCAAAGGCAGAACTTGAAAGAAAAAAGCCAGAGAAAGATATATTTCTCGTCGTGATTCGAAGCTGCGATAAAATCAATTTTTCACAGCTTCACCTTTAGTGACGATTAAGGCCGGCTGTTTCTTTATAAATCGCGCTTGACTAAAGTAGGCTCGCTGGAAATAAAAGGTACTCGCTTTTCCACGATCTCGACAGTCGTCGCGTCATTAATGTCCCATACGGCGTAGCTGGTAAAAGTTACGGGCCACTCCGGTACATGCCCGGGTCCTTCGATGGAGGCGAACGATACTCGAACGGAATTCAAATGAGACGCGTGTCCTGGGACAATGCATTCTTGCCTCGATGCAGTCACGAGCTCACCGAACGAACGAACGAGCTAGCGATCTCTCAACAACGAATGGACGAGCAGCCGCCACAGGACGAGCACGTTACTGCTCCCGCGGATTTACAAAAAAAAAGACTAGTACGCGAGTTATGACCCTTCGCGTTTTTCTATTCGTAATTGAGGAGCTTCCCTTCTTGAAACATTTGAAACGATCACAAAACATTCGAGAATCATTACGATTCATTAACTTACAAATCATTACCATTTCATGTTGATACGTTTTTATGGTCGAAACCAGCACTGTTTCATGGTGAAATGGGCATTCTCTTTCGGTATAATAATGGTATGCAAAATTGACAACTCTACCTAAATTTTCAGTAGGGGAGAGTGTTGTACCTCAAAACATTGCATTTTTTGATAGTAATATTACCGCTGCTGAAAATTGATCAATATATGTGAAAGATGATTTTATAATGTACCTTTGGACGTAATTTTGAGTTTCTAGCTATAAATGTGTGCGAATTATTACGTTATTTGGTTTTCTGGTTCACCGATCGTTATTTTTTGCACAATTAGACGTTGTTTCCGATGATACCATTGAAATTGTACTTTATTTTAGCCTATCTACACAGTCTTTGAGGTGCAATACTCTCTTCTATCATTTGGGCATTTTTTTCGTAATGGAAGTAGAAAAAGAGCAACGACGTTCGTGTGAATCGAAATAATTTTGAGACGAACACGTCAACACGAGGAGATAAGCTTGTTGGGTGCGAAACAGCGCGAATCCTCGCGAAACAGCTAGAGGAAGAGCTCGCACAATTATGCAGCATCGCGCGAAGACGGAACATTAATTTATGGTTAAAATAAGGTGGCCGGCGTGTGCGCGCGTGTCGGCGCGTCTGTTGAAGCGGACGAGCGTGGGCGCCGAGAGTGGCTCGCTTAAAACATTTCTCTGGTTCACCTCGTGCCTCCTCCTCGTCTTCCTCGTCTTCCTCGTCTTCCTCATCTTTCTCCTCTTCCTTCCACCCCAACGAACGGGGCATGTTCGTTATTTGTACCCACGTACATAAGAGGAATAAGAGAATCCACCTCGTCTCAGATGCCGGCGATTAATAACCGAGGTGTTTCGAATAAATTAAAGCATTTACTTATGCGAGCTCTCAGCTTAAGCTTTTACGAGTCCTGCGCTTTCAAGGGGTAGGGGGAGGGGGGGGGGGAGAGAAAAACCCTGTCGTGGAATTGCGCTACTTATTCATTCACTCCCCCCGCGGCCATTCCCGGAATTGTTTCATTCATTTGAACGATCGTCTTTACCTCATCGAGAAATCCTTGTGCGTGTATGATTTTTTGAAGTTCGCACTGAAATTTTGGAATCAAAATGCCACGCTATGTTTAAAAGCAACTTTATTTAGAGATCGCTAGAGATGCAAAGAAAAATAAGGTGATAAACGAATATAGACGCACGTGAACATCGAGCCTTTTTGTATTTTTTTAATGATATTCAGAGTCAAAATTTGTGGAGCGGACAGCATATTTAACAGTCATTCATGTACTCAAAAATAATATATACGGCGTCATATTTTTTCCGAAATTTCAATTTTTTATCGAGTTACAAACGATCCTTTTTTTGCAATGGCATACAAACATTAATTTCTCTTGATCCATGCGACGTAAATCAATTATTTTCGGTCAGGAGATTAAAAAGGAGTTTAATTTCCAAATAAATTTTTTAGAATCAATTTATCGCATAATTTGTTACATTTAAAAACAATATGTTTTAAAGAAATAAAAAATGTCTCGTCTTCTCAAGTAGTTCGAAAATTGATTTAAACAAATCATTGTTCCTTGCTAAATTGTGAACAATTTATAGAAAGAAAAAAGGGGCAACTTGTATTAGGTCAAAAGTTATGTTACTTTTTTTCTCGTCATGCGGCCTTGCCGATTAGCGCTGCGCAACCTACGTGCGAGGGCGAAAGGCATTTCCATCACTTTGTACATGACAAATTGAGCAATTTTTTATTCTCACGTCATCAAACAATCCTATTTCTTGTTTACAATAAAATATGTCATAACTTTAGAATATCCTCATCACGATGATGATGCGGTACATTTAATTGAATTGTAAATTAATCACCCACTTAAAAAGACGTTCTATTTTTTTAGTTATTCTCTCATGGCAAGAGAAAAAGTCACACAACTTTCGACTCAATGCAAGTTCCCAAATTTTTTTTTTAATTGTTCACAATTTTACAGAGAAAAATGATTTGTGAAAATCAATGTTCAAACAAATTGATTAGACGCAAAATTTTTCATTGGTTCAAAAAATTATATTTTGAATTGATTAGAAAAATTCTACTTTAAAGTTAAGTTCCTTTTTATATTCTGACCAAAAATTATTGATGCACCACATATAACTCAAAATAAATAAATATTTTTGTAAGCCTCTGCAAAAAATGTATCGTTTGTAACCCAATAATAACCGAAATTTCAAAAAAAAAAAGGAGCGAACTTCACAATTTTTAACTCTTTGAAAACTTTTTGTTCAAACGTAGCCGGATTTCGTTTTAAATTCTGATCCCATATACGCTTTCCGACAAAGCTGGATATTGGATCGGCATCGCCGAACATGGGGCCGCTTTTTATTTCATTTTTTCTGAAATAATAAGATGTTTAAGTGTAAGGGATGCCAAACAAATGCGAAGCGACACAAGTGTAACAACGAAAGACTACATACGAGGCTTAAAAGGCGATAAAATCAAATTCCGTGTCTGCCCGCGTTACGTGACTGACAAGAGGGGTTCCGATCCCCATGCTCGTCATGTGAGATAAAAGCAGTGCGACATAACAAGGTGCTCTCGGCGGAACCGGCCGGTGATTCTCATAATACCTGTACACATAACGCAATCCATTTGTAGATAACGAGAGCAAACGTTGTCTGCCTTGCTCTACACGACAGCCGATGACACGTTATCCTGGAGCATTTTTCGCACGACTTCTCTGGCATTTCGCGAGGACGCCATCGTTAAAATTTGTATCCTGCTCGAGGATCTTTGCTCCTTCGATCGTACTTTCTTCCGATTTAATGGGTAAAACTGATTCCCATGATGATAGTTTTGACATTACGGTAATTTCCCGGTATGTTTTTAGTATTGAAAAACGAAAAAATACCCAAATTACTCTGAAATTTTGATAATAGTAGGAAAAATGTAAGATTGAATCTTGAATGAATGGATTTATTATAATTGAAGTTTCATTTTCTATTTATTCATTTTATTCCGGCATTGTTTATGTAGAACTTTAGTAGGGGAGAGTGTGTACCTTGTAACACTTTTCGTACTTGTGCGAATAGGCCGAAATGAAATACAATTGTATTCATCTCAAAAACAACGTACGAGTGTGTATCAAATTTGCATTCAAGCAACGTCTTTGATCGATTTTTTAATTCTAAAAAAATCGATTCGAGAATCGCTCTGCAAAATGTTCCAAGGTACGATACGCGTTATACCTTGGAACAACACGTATTGTACTTTGGAACTGCCACGATTAAATTGAAAATACATGATTTGCATGTGTAATTCATTTCATTATATGAGTCCAAAATATGTTTACTCTAGTTATAAAAACATGTCTGATTGTTACATTCGTAACACGATAGAAAATGCTTTTCTACTTCTCTTTTTGCTCTGTTTTTTGAAAAAAGTAAGTTGCATACTAAACATTAGCAATGTTTGATTGCAACTTTATGATTTTCAACAGTCAATTTAGCGATTCTTAGGTAAAATGCTATGGATGTTCCAAAGACATGACATTTTTTTCTTCCTTAGCTTCTAGACCAAAAACAAATGTCATCGTCGTGGGTCCCCAAATCCAGAAAACCAACATATCGCGATAATTTGCACAAATTTATAGCTAGAAACTTATAAACTTACGTGCAAAGTTGCAATTTGCAATTACATTTCACATGCATTGATTAACTTTCATTAGCAGCAATATTTTTATCAAAAAACACAATTCTATCACTGGTTCAAAAACGATACATTTTAAATAACATTGAAAAATTAGAAGATTCAGAAATGTTTCGGCAAACGACTATATTATTCTTTTGAAGTGTATTGTATATGCTACTTACACAGCAAAGAGCGATTTTTGCAACAGGGTCTGGATGTGAAAAAACGACGTCGAACTGTTTAAATGAAAAATCGACTGTGTCTCGTCACCAACAAGAAAACAAATAGGCACTAGCCGATCGCTCCGAAACATCGACGGGAACTACGGAAATCACTTACGGAGCAATGTGCTGTGTCATCAAATTCTTCATTAACCTGGTCACTCAACACGAGCAACGCTATTAGCTTAAACGAAACAGGAGGATGTCCATATTTGTACCATTTACTCTATTTTAAAAACCATCAGGGTTTGGAAATGAAAAAAATTCAATTTAAACACATGAATAATGTTTTCAAGCTTGCGACAATAAAAGAGTACCGTCGCCAAAACTAAAAAGAAGCAGAACCATAGAAAAGTTTTATTCCGGTCTGGATTCATGATAACAACTTAATAATGCAGCGTGCCTTATGAAGTTGTAAATCGAATGCACGCGTTCTCGAGCAACAACAAGAGTCCGTAAATGGAATTGGATGAACACGTAACGTCGATAGAAATACGTCAAAACTGGAGTACTGTGTAACAATGGGCCCAGATCTCTTGTGTATGTGTGTAAAAATAGCAAGAGAATTCAAGAGCGAAGGCCTCTTCGCTTATAGACCAGAAGAAGACGGCCAGATTCGAAGGAAAGAGACAGAAAAAGTATGAGATATAGAGAGGTAGACAATAGGTCGAATGTAAATGTGGGAACGTGAATCCCATTCCAATTCTTCTTCGCTGTCCGGTAAATGCGACGAAAGCCCTCGTCGGTTCAAGGGAAGAGAGGAGAAGCAAAGTCCCGCGAATATAGATGCAATCGTTGCAACTGCAATCGTGTCCTTTCGAACTCGGAGCAACTCGATCGGTGGAAATGCAAAAATATCCAGCTTGAGCGGCGAATCGCCGCCCAAAGTCCCATATCAATCCGATAATTAAATTCGAGCGACACAATTCACGCAACGGCGTTGGCCCTGGGCAAAGGTCGTCACGTCTTTCTGCTGATGGCGATTTTCAACGTGCCAAGCATCCGTAATCCACGATTGAATTTTCAATTCTACTTTTCTTCATCCAGCTATGTTTACCAAAGTTATCTCGGGGCTTGGAGCATCTTTTTCCTGGGTCGGCTCTTGATTTATAGCGGAAGGAACGAAGGTAGAAAAAAACGAAAGTGGGCACGCGATTTCGAGCAAGCCGATAATCCGTGTCCAATGCGCATGCAATAAGCCGACGTTGTCCGAGAATCGCGGGGAATAAAAAAGCTTCCTCGCTCTCCTCATCTCAAGGTCGCATCACTGAATCGCGGTTCATTAATCACCAACCGCGAAACGATTATTAATTAACGAGCGGAAACGTGACAAAAGATCAGCATCATCTTCAGCAACGTACGGGTTTCGATTGTAATTAGCCCCGTTGAAATAATGGCTTTTATAACAACGCATTAATGTTCGCTTGCTCAATGCAACCTTTAACTCGGTGACCCACTATATTGCAATAATTACAGATTCCGAAGTAATCCAGAAGCCTGATTTTCCGCGATAGAAAGTGCAATCAGCCGAATGGTCACACTCATGAGGCTTCTTCTTCTCCTTTTTCCTGTAGTACTTCCATCTGGGATTTTTTTATCGCGGCGCTCGTTACTCGAAAGGAGTAATTACTCCGCGATATTAGTAACGCGATATTAGTTACGATTTACTCGTTACTTCGTCGAGAAGTCTGATGAAACCGATATAAAGGTAACACCTTTCACAATTCTAGCTTGACACCCTCTCCCCGCGAGATATCTCCGGCTCGTAAAAGCATTCGCGCACCGCGAGCGCTTTTACAAGTTATAATCTGGAGCGAATCGGACGCAACGAAGAAGAATGCGCGTTTCTCTTTCTTCTTCGCGCGGATTCGACACGAGGCGGTTGCGCAACGTCACCATCGTTTTCATTGGACTCTCGCGCCCGCGCTGGAAAGAAAGATCGTCAGTTGCTTGGTAATTACATTGCCGGGGGGATAATTTGCAACGCCAACGCCAGCCACGACGGAGATTCGAGCGTCGTCTTGTTTTCGATCTCGGTCAATCGGATCGCGTTGTCCTTCGATCGAGGATCGCTGCGATAGGATCGAAATCAAGGTCGCGTCAGGACTCTCCCACAATACTCGCCTCGGCTGTTTGCGATGTGAAGATGTGATCTATCCGTTCGTCCATCCATCTACCTGTTACCGTAGCGTTCTTCGCCATCCTACCCACCTGTCATTACCATTTGGAACACCGTACAGCTCTAGTATCACCTCTCGATTCATAAATAAGATCGGCCGGATAGCGCTTAGAAACCCACGTTTCATAAATGTCTCGGGCTTGTTCTATCTCATGATTTCAATCCGCCTGACAAATTCCGGGGAAATGAATGAGCGATCTACCAGTTTTATGGATCGGTTTGTTCCTAGGATAAACCGAGAGATAACAGAATATTTTATTGAAAGATATTCGTTTTTTCATCCATCGCTTAGATTCAAACCTATAGATTTCTTTACATTATTTTTGGTCCTTCAAGTCGGATTCATCCACATAAACCAATTCTGATAAAATTATAAGTTTGAACCCACCCTATCAAACGTTTTTTGATGTCTATCCTTGCGTAAGAAAAGTAGACTGAAAGTACTATTTGGTCCTTTAAGCTGGATTTTTCATCTGAATAAATTCCGAAGAAACTACACTTTATCAGAAGTTTCGTAATTTCTAATAATAACGTTGTTGAAGAATGGTACAATTTTCTATACTTTTTCTTTACATCTATAGAATAACAATGCGAATGTATGTTACCATTCGACATTTTGATTAGTACGTGCATTTTTACAGGGATTGATATAAAATATATAGAATCTCGCTCGACAATGGAGAACAACTTTATTGACACTGTAACCTTTAAGCGAAGCAAGATCAAAGTAGCGGATATGAAGTTTGTAAAACCAAAAGAAGAAAATGCTTGAAATGTCAGTGCAATATGAAATGCGACAGAGCAGGTGGATAATTCAATTACTATATATATATACGAAATAGCGGCCACGAAAATTACGACGTGTTTACGAAATCAATTCGTGCCATTTGGGCCCAACCTTTCCGAGTGTATGAAAGCTAATCAATTTCTTAATTAAGGCTCAAAAAGTCCGGTTTCGTCTCCTCCTTTTGCTTCTTTCTACAAACAAATGCTCGCAATCGCGATGATAATTATTATTAAATTACTGCTATTAGCACATATCAATTAACAATTCCCCCGCCGTGCGTTCGCTTTCGATCTCTCGCATGCTCGGCATATCCGCGTCGGATTATTCGCACGCTTCGTCACTCCGTGCCTGGCGCATATATACATGAACATCGACGTACGTACCGAGCCGCTGAATCGCCGGCGATCTGCCATGCGAGAGCCAATTTACATCATCAACGATCCTGCTTTTCCGGATTCCACCACCAACGATCGGCCGATAAATCGGCAGGTAACACCTGTACCGTTGCTCGCGTCTATATATACATATATATATACATTCACAATGATTATTATTTACCCGTCTTCTCCGTTTCCCAACCCGCGTGATAAGGATCCTTACTTTATTTCCGAGATACTTCATTCTCTTAATAGTTTGAAACGGAAAATTGCCATTATATACGAGCCGGGCATTTTCAGCCGCGAAAGTTATTAAACTTCTGCCACCCACGTGGTTTTGCCCCGCGTAATTGGAACTTATCTAGATCGCCTGAATACCGGCTGAATTCTCGTGCAATTCCGTTCCCACTCGTTCAAGAAGAGAAGAAAAAATTGGTAAAAAACGTTGTATTGAATTCGGGCGCGCGCGCGCGCGTGTCACCTCTTGGGGCGACGTCATTATGTCCCAGCAGCAATGATTACGATTATTATTCCATCACCCAACAATCATGTCCCGTACGACGTAACCGTTCGATCGAAGATCACGTTCCCGAGAGAGTCCACGTATTTTGCACCGTCTGATGTACGAATCCTTTCTTTGGTCCTGTATTATCTTTCACCCTTATCCAGGAAAAATACTAAAGTACTAAAGTACTAGTACCCGTTCGGTATTTCAGTACTTTTCTTGGGTAAGGGGCAACGTGATCTCGCGATTTCATGAAAGTCGAAACGCGGGCGAACCGTAGCTGACGCATTCGCGTTGATTGTGTCATCCGCGACGGCGTCAGCGGCGATCGGACTTAATTACCTGGGAACACTCGGCAAGGAAAGGACTCGAGCCGTATCCACATCGAATGGGAATGTGTGCACGCGCACAGAGCCTGGATGACGCAGCGCATTCGATTGAACGCCGTGGTGTACGTCATGAGTCAGATATCCACCGAGTTCCAGCGTGCTGGGTCAGAGGTCGACTGCATTCGCGCTCCTACTCCTCTTCTGCGCATCCATCCGAGTCCTTGATATTAGAATGGTCCAGGGAACGTGCATCCAGTGACCGTTACACGTACGTACGTGTAAATTACACATGTACGTTAAGTACACTCGTGCGCGCTCGGATTTTATTTGCCAAGTCGAGATACCCACGCGCGTTCGTCCTCAAAAACAAAACAGAAATAAGAAATTTATGCGCGATCGTGATTTTATATTGCGCGGAATCTTCCTCAAAGGATCCCTATAACATAAGAAATGCACGAAAATCCAATACTTCTGGTACTGTAAGCCAGTACTTCAGGATTCCCTTGTTTCAGCACTTAACTAGTACTCCAGTACTTGATTAATTTTCTTGGTGAGAAGAGCGAGATCGACCTGCAATTAGATTAATGTTCGAGCAAAAGAACGTGAAAATCCGGCCGGTGGTGATAAAAATCAATCTTGCAACTTCTCTTCGCCCATTGAGGTAAAGTTAACAACCGCCGCGGATCATTTCGGACATTTACGAGGGTGAAAAAAGGCTGCGCTCTCCTGCAATTGAGAAAATAGCGCCATTCAATGGTCTTCAAGCGATCGTAAATTATTTCCGAGGAGCCGAGAGGTGCCGAGAGCGTGAAATTTCGATCGAGCGACGATGTTACGTCACGAGAAGAGGGAACGAGAGACCTAGTTCTCATCAAGTAATTCGCTATCGCCGGCAAACAACGTGATTACAAGGCGTTTAAAGATGCCCTGTGATGAAGTTCGCCCCATGGACTGGACTTGGGCTCGATTTTTCTTTCTCCTCGTCCTCCTCTTCTTTTTTTTGCCATGTTTCTCCCTTTCGACTACATGCAAGCGGCTACTTGGAATCGCACTTCCTCTTTCGGAGCACCTTCGCGCTGCGCTGCAATTTCACGGCCGCGATTTTGTCCGGGCAATGTTCACACGAGTGAATCGATTTCGTCGATTGTACCGAACCGAAAGTGAGAGATCGCGTTTACACGGTCTCTTGTTGCTCATGTAAATCACCGATCCTGAACAAAGCTCTGACCTACTGCGGCTCGTAATTGCCCGGAAAAGAAAACTTAGAGATAAGATACACATTATGCAAAATTCGACTTTGATTTTAAGTTTCGGTTGACCTTGACCCCACGGGTCATCCATGAAAACTTCCGAGCAAATCGCCGGTAAGTGCTGACGAGATGGAATTCCAGGCTCGCTTTAATCATTGTGTTTATGTGTAATTATGTTTAAACTTTTCGAAAATTGTATCAGGCACAAAAAGCGTATCGCGATTATACCATGGGAACCGTCCTAATGCGAACTCCCGCAAAAAAACGGGGTGAATCCATTATTAGCCTCGGTATAAACAGGGAGCGTGCGAAAAAGAAGCCCGAAATCGGCGATGATCTGGATTTGGGATGATTGCAGGTTGGCCAGGTAACGAGCGACGCTTATTCATTAACCGGCCGCGAATTCATCACGGCTCTTCGACTTTTACTCTCGAAGTGATTTATGCCTATTCCTGGATGTCCCGGGGCGACATTTCGATCGACTTCTGAACTACGCGATAATCGATTTACGAGAATCGTATTTTTGCTTGAAAATTTGCTTCGTCGAGAATAGCATACCTTTTTTCAATAAAAGTACCAAAATGAAGTACCTCTTGTTTCTAAAAGTTATTCTTTCAGTGCTTCAGTACTCTAAATTTCAACTTACTGAAAACCAATACTTGGGTATTCTCCAGTATTTCAGCACTTCAAGTTGCAAAACCAGTACTTTAAGTACCGAAAGTCAGTACTTCATTCTACTCCAGAACTTCAGTACTTAATAACTTTACTACTTCAGTATTTCAGAACTTTATAGGGTTTCAGTACTCCAGTATTTTTGTGCTCCAGTCCTTTATTACTCTAGTACTTGGATATTCCAGTATTTCAGTATTTCTGGACTCAGTACTTCAGTATTTCTCTACTACAGTACTTTAGTACTGAGTAAGTACAAGTACTTCAGTACTTCAGTAGTTTTCTTATACAATAATAAACTTGCCATTATGTTTTACGAGGAAATTAAAAGCTACCGCCATTATTATCTTCCGGAAGGGAAGACATTGAAGATTCATAACAAAATCTGAGGATCGCCCTGTTCCCACGCTCTTCTCTTCGTGACTCTTTTCGTGATTAGCATTCGACACATACGCGCTCGTGACGTTCCCGTCTTCAATTATAGCAACGCGAATGCGCGTGAGCATGTGCGAGAACTATCGCGTGGATTGAAACGGGACGATCGGTTCGCGCTTATGGTCGTCTCTCGCCGGGCGATATACCGTATAGCGATATTACCACGAACATAATCGCGTAATGAGAAAATCTTAATCGCACGTGACGCAGCGCGCAATAATTGCACTGCGAGGCAAATCCCCTGGCGACTCGCGATCCCCTCACTAGACAATGACCCGCGCGATCACTTCGGGCGGTTCGGACTAGCTTTCGTCAACGCTAAGGAACGAGAAAAAAATATGCTTTTATCGTGCTTCGATCCTGAACTTCACCTCGAGCCTCGAGCGTTGACCTTGAAAATTACAGAACGATTCTTGCCAATCATCTTAAATAATGTAGACTCTTGACCCTGAACCTTTTGTAGACGAATCGTAACAGTCATTTCATATCAAGATCGTCCATTAATCACGTTTAAAAAAGTGTTATTAGGGAGAATCATAATTTTCACATATGTTGCGAGGGAGAGGAAAAAAGTCGAAGGAATGGAAGATACGGATTGTTCCGAGGGACAAATGAAGAAACGCGCGTAAAACGTCGGCTGGGGTTTCTTCGCGTTTATCAAGGTACGTGCGGGGAATGCGTGCAATGTGCGAAGCAAAGCGCATTTATAAATACGGATGTGAACGAATTTAATGGCCTGTCGTTAAAATCGTGCGGCGCGCATGCATATGAGCGAATTTTCCGTGTGGGAAATTCTTCACTGGAAGTTTTTACCGAGACTCATAACCGGACGAGCGAGCCGAGCGATCACCAAAAGAGGTTAATTTCGTTGGAACTTTACGATATGTCTCCCGACGATCTTCTCTGCTTGACTTATCAAGCCCGACCATTTTTTTCTTACTTTTCTTCGTACCCTGATAGTTTTTACATTACGGTAAACCATGTAAACGGTTTTTACATTACCAAAAATTTAGGCAGAGTTGTAAATGTTTCATACCAGAGTCGTGAATTTTTCATACGTCAGTTCTCTAGTACTTCATAGCTGCAGAATTTAAGTTATCCAGTACTTCAGTACTTCAGTACATAGAACTTCAGTACTCCAGCACAGCTGAAAATTGTACCAAAGTATTTAAACTAGTACTTCGGTAATTCAGTACTTTTCTTTAATGAAGATAAATTTAGCCAAACGTATTAAAGTATTAAAGTTTTAATGGAATGGTTTCCGATACTTGAAGTACTGGAATAATACTAGAATACATAGAAGAATTAGCTTTCAGTACTTGAAGTACTTGTTTCTAGTATTTGAAGTACAGTTGTTTTATATTTGAAGTACTGGCGTGCTAAAGTACTAGAATACTGGGGAAGTAAATAAAGTACTGAAGTATTAGCTTTCAGCATTGGAGGTACTGAAGTGCTCGATTTCTGGAGCCATTTCATTATCACCCATTTCATACTGAAGTAATACTGAATGTCGACAAAAATTTTCGCTTTTGGGCACTTTTTCAGTGCCAATTCAGTAGAAAAAACTCACTGTTGTATCACGATATTTTTGCGATAGTCTCAAAATTGCCGAGTCGCGTTCGTGTAATCTTGGACGAAAATTTCCCCAGCAATTTTTCATCTCCGCGCAAAAGCCGAGTCGGACCTTTCATTTTATATCTATCCACGATATAATTCTCGCTTATCTTAAATCTTGGTGGGTTGATCTATAACGGCGTTCCAGGCGCAGTTGGAGACTTTTCTCAGCGCCAGTCTCGCGTGTGTTGCGCCGGCGTGCACGTACATTTCAGAGCATGAGAACGGTCGAATGTAGTTCGGATTGAGAGCAGCCAGCGTCGATCGGAGCCCACGATACGATGCTATCGAGGCCCCGTGATGGCTACCGTTCTGCCACACGGCCTAACCCTTGTGGAACTCGTGTGTTAGTGCGCCCATTCCAATAATAGAGACCTAGAAACGTAACGTCTCCCTACTTGACTCTGATGATCCATTAGATAAGCTATCCCGGCATCGCATCGTAATCGATTTCACGCTCTTTGACTCGACCGCGAGCTAGCTCTGGCTGGACGTTCTCCTCATAGCCCATTCGTGGAACGTGACTTTTTATTTCTGACTTATACAAATTACAGAGGAAGGTCCAGGTGACTCGGAAACTATTAGACGCCATTCATGATTAAGTTTCAATCGGGACCGAAAATCCCCGAGGAATTTCGATTTCACAAAAAATGATGGATTCACCATTGGTATCATTTTTTCATAATTGTAACGAAAGCAAACCAACAAAAGGAGATTCCAATGAAATATGTTGAATTAATTGGGCTACTTATCTCTTAAAATCTTCACATGCGCTCGAGCCGGTAGCTTAGTTCGTTCTTCGTCGATTTTTAACAGACTTTGGCGATAATTTTATCGGCATAGAACACAGAACGGAATGTTTACTCGAAGATAGCGCGCGAGCCGGATTAAAACTTTTTGCGAGGGATCTCACGACGAGAGACTCGCACAGGCGGTGTAGGTGCCGCGTAATCCGCGGCATCTGTAGTAGCGCCGCCTCAAAGGCTGGAGGGTGGTAGCGTTATCCCTGGATCTCAGCAGCGATTCATGGCGCTAACAAACCACGCTGATCAGGAAAAATGGAGGCAAACGTGTGTACGAAACAGTTTAAGCGAAAGATCGGGAAATGAAAGTGAACGCTACGTTGAAAATAGTATCAACCCGAGGGATTTTGACAGTGGGTTGAAACTGTACATTGGTACACCTTTGTCTACAATGAACTTTCAGAAAAACAAATTGCACTTCATTCCAATCAAATTTGTTGATATAAACCCAAAGATGACCGAAACTTTGCTCGCACCCTTATCCAAGAAAAGTGCTGAAGTGCTGGTACTTCCTCAGTACTTCAGTATTATCGGCAGTATTGGAGAACTGAAGTACTAGCTCCAGAACTTCAAGTACTGATATCCGGCTTTTATTACTTGAAGTTCAATCTTCGTACTTACTTTCAGTACTGGAGTACTGAAGTACTGGATAACTGAAGTACTGGTGTATTGAAGAACCAGTACTTTAGTTACATACTATATTTCTTATATATAAAAGCAGATTTGTCATGAAAATACTTTTTCTCAGGAATATGAAACATTGGAGACATTAAAAATAGCTCTTACTGTGAGTGCTTTTCGTTTAAGTCTGATAATTCAATAAAGAACTCGAAGCGCGAGTTTGCAGAAAAAGCATCAAAGAAGGTGATACGTCTTTTAATTCGTATCCCGTCGATAAAAACGTCTTTTACAAGTGTCTGCTTCGGGACCGCGTTAAAGCGGTTGGATCGTAAAAGGGCTTGGTTTTCTTTGGCCCCGTAAAAAGTTGATCCAGATATATACAGGGCGACGTCGATGCTGGTCCGGGGAGTGCGTTTTACACGTTCTCGTACTTCGTAAAAAGGAGTAGCGAGTTCCCAGTAACCGGAAATAAATCAGTACGGCGCTTCTGCCACGAAGTGAAGTCACTACGCGCTTACCAAAAAAAGGTTTAATTGCTCTCTGTCTATATAAGAAAGAAACACGCGAAAGTGGTGAAATTGCGAAGAGGGAGTTTGTCAAGTGACCGATGCAAAGGGTTGCAATGTACTCGGTTGAATCGCGTGACGCTAATGGGTGCTTGAAACAGTTCGAGATGAGTCGTGCGCACCAATCCCCCGATTGGGAAAACTTTATTGACATTTAGCCGTCCTCTGTCTCCGCTTTGTAGGCTATCGATGCAAATCACCGTTGTCACGATCGGCCGCTCAAGTCCCTGCGACAGCTGTTTCTGTCCTTGCCGAGCGAGGAAATTACCCGACAATGCGACGAGGAATCCTTACCCAGAAATCGAAAACTTGATCTGCTTATCCAGTTCAGTTATTGGGCAAGAAAAGAAAAGGAAACTCGTTTTTAACAGGTCCGTTGTGAGTTTGACCAAAAGAGATATATTTCACCGTGAACAAGGGGAAGAAGTGAACAATTTCTGCGGTACTTGTTTATGCGAATGGCTCAGGTGTGTAACGACACCGTGTTCAGCTCGTATACCGGTCAGGTTTTTCCTGCGGATGGACATTGGGTAGTTCCGTTCGGGTAATTGTTCATTCCTTTCGAAGCGAAATTGCACGAGAGCAATGTTAACTCTGCGTACGCGACTCCAAAATAGAAAAGTTTGACGTAAAATTATCATCTTAAAACATCAACTATGGTTTTAAAAAACGGTAATCGTCCTCTGCGTCATAAAAGCCCTAAA
Source organism: Zelostemma sp. ZL-2020 (assembly GCA_022816865.1). Lineage (NCBI taxonomy): Eukaryota > Metazoa > Arthropoda > Insecta > Hymenoptera > Platygastridae > Zelostemma > Zelostemma sp. ZL-2020. The sequence continues at coordinate 21,258 of JABFQM010000801.1, forward strand.
AGCGTTAAAATATTTCTCAATCTGGATGTTAAACACTAGGGATATTGCTTTAGTTCAGCTCGCGATACGTTGAAAACTATGCGTTTGCGATCTAAAATAAAAAAATTCGACGTACATATAGTTGTAGCCTTATGGTAACGTCCAAACATATCTCAATCTGGAGGTAAAAAACGAAAGGAAACAATTCCAGTAAGGTTTTTTTTATCACGCCGGTGAGTGTGGAAAACGGGAGGAGATAACGACAAATTGCGTCACACCCGAAAGGGCCTCCCTTGCGTGGGAGCTCGAGAGCAGAGTGAAATACTAATCCTGACCACCGGGCTTGGTATAGTGGGTGCATCGATTGGCACAAGCCGATACGGTTATCGGCGAACACGGCCGCACTTCGTCTTCTGTGGGGACTCCCCGGGGGTAAGATTTTCCTGCAGGAATGATGCTTGACAATCCTAAAACGTCATAAAAGCGCGTTTCGTTTGTTTGGAACATAAACGCACGCGACGCCCGTAAAAATAAGGAAAGTGTCATTACCCAGTGGATTTACGAGCCAGCCTCATCAGGATCTTCGGTCAAGACGAGGTCAAGATAGAAATTTCGTTCGTCGGTAAAAAATTAGCGAGATGGACTTATAAAATTGATAATAAGTCGTAATTTTCGTAGTCGTTAAATCGTAAAATTCATTAGATTGTAAGTGCATGGACGTGGCGCGTCTGTGGACTGGGTGTGCATCGGCGGAGCTATCATCGTCCCCTTTCTTATCTCCCTCCTCCGCTCGCGTCTCCTCTCATTCCTCTCGTTCCTCCTGCTTGGCACTTTGCCATTCGGGCACACTTCATTAACGGCGGCGGCGCGCATGAGCTTAGCACCTTCTCGGCGCGATGGCGAGATCCGATAAGCTCACGAATCGCGCCATTTAAAAAATAGCTATTCGTTGCGGGTATCGATAAATTTTGGAATCGGTCGCCAGATACTGCCGCCTTCCAAGCTCTCCCTAATTAAGCGCTCCGCCACGCAATTACAGCCAATTAACGTCAAAATCGATTCACCGGCCGACTTTTCGATCAGCACTTGCTCCTTCGTTTGTTCCATTGCGGTATTTCAGCCCGTAATTCCATGACCCTATCCAAGTATCATCTTGTACGAGAGACTTTTTTCTTTTCTCTAGCTATATTGCTTTTTTGCGTGTTTTCGCTCGATACTTCTAACTTTACTTTCGCCAAAGACGTTTTACGCGATCACCTTATACTTATTTTTACTCAAGGATATCCTCCCTCATTTAATTTCTGCGATTTTGCCATGCCCTTCTCCAAGAAAAGTACTAAAATCTAGAATTTTGAGAACTCCAGTCTTTAAGTACTGCAGATACTTAAAGCTAGTATTTTAGGATTCCAGCACTTCATTCTGCAATATTTCAGTACTTCAAGTATTGCGGATCGGTACTGCAGTATTCCGGTAGACGAGTATTTAAGTATTTTAATTACTTAAAGCCAGTACCTAAGTACTATCGAAAATAGTATTGAAGTACTGAGCGCATACTATTACTTCAAAACTTTTTTTCGGTAAGTATATAGCTCGCAATAATCGCTGTTTTACACTCGTTAATTAATCGTTTTAAACACCTTTTTTCTATCATAAAGCAGAATTTTCGCCCCACAAACGATTTTGCGATGAATCGGTTCTCCTTTATACGATTCGGAATCAATTGGAGAATTGATCTTTCAACAGAAATCGCAGATTCTTTCCAAGTATAATCAGCATCGGAATTTCAAGATTCTTTGTTGTGAAGTGATGCAGAACGCTTTTATCAGGCCGGGAATTTATTAGCGCTGGAGAGGAAAGTGAAACGTTTGTTCGCTGATACGATTTGGCGTATGCAACGCGTATCGGGACGCGTAAGGCTCGATTACAAATTATATAATGCGGGCTTAGAGTTATCGAGACCTCGGTGTGCTATGTACGGAGCCCAAGAGACGTGACCACGATGCATGAACAGAGACCACGTTCGTTCGTGAGTCAAGGGGCCGCAGCCATAGAAAAAATCCCATTAATTGCTTCTATGGTGATAAATTTCCCCCTGGCAATGCACGATTCACGGCGTGCGCGCTCGGAAAAGAGAAGGAGAGATCGGGAACGAGCGAGGCTCTTCCTTGCGGGACCCTTAGTCTATATCGCTCTCGTGCTATGTTAATTTTCAGTTTAATAAGGTGCACCAGGAAGTGATACGAAGAGCCAAGAGCCTAAGGAACGAGCACGCGGGTGAAAATGTCGCGGCGGAGTGACATTTCAATTAATGTTTGCCGCTTTTGCGTGGGAAGTCTCGTGTCCACTCGCGATTCATCTGGCCTAATTGCATCGCCCCACCCCCTCTTGACCGGAAATTGGATGAATTCCAAAGAGAAAACGATATTATCACCTAAAATTGTCAGCCTTACCCAGGAAAAGTATTGAAATCCAGTATTTCAAGCACTGTAAGCCAGAACTTTAGTATTACAGTACTCTAGTACTTCGAGACTTAAAATAATTAGAACCACAACTTTAGTACTTGAAATACTCGAAGTTCAAACTTCAGAAATCCAATACTCTGAGTGCTTTGAGTACTTGTTGCTATAACTTTAGTACTCCAGTACTCCAGTACTTCAGTACTTCAATATTCTAGTATCAAAATGCATCGTAATACATCGAAATGCGTCGAAATGTTTTGGAATGTATCGTAACCATGGACTTCGAAATTTGTTTTATTCGTTTCGATGGGAAAAAATGTAATTGTCGTAAACATTTTGACGATTTTAAACGCCCTTCTCGTTTCAACCTAGTTATAGAAGAAACGTTTACGCCAAAGAGAAATTCGCACGTTCGTAAACGTACCGTGCTTCGACAAATTCGTTTAACGAAATTCCGAACGTCACGAAGCGACGAAAATCGTTTCTAAACGGTAATCTTTTACAATTACATTTTTCTCCACTGCGAGGCAGAAACTCGAATTGAAGTAAAAGGCCTGGTCATAAGGTCGCGCGAATAATTAAAACGTGTATTAATACGACGCACGGAGAAAGTATTCTCATGTTCCACGAAATAAATTAATGCGTGTCTCATTTCATTGCGCGAATCAAATTCAATTTAAAGAAATGAAGACCGAATGCGTTTCTCGTTTGAGGCAAGAAATGTATTCAATGAACTTACACGTTTTTTTGCAGAGTAAAATATTTTTTACCTCGAAATCCGGGCATTATCGCGCCAGATGATCGAGCTGATATTTTCGTTAGACGGATGGAATGCATAAATATTCGTTGGTGTTTATATGTGGACTATGCTACCGTGGCAGCTTAATTGAAAGAAATTCGACTGCGGAGGGTTATTAAAATGACAACATACCGATGTCACGCAGCAATCTTTTATCTGCGTTCGTATAAAGTTCGCTGCACAAAACTTACGGGCAATCTTTCTCGATACCACCTGTGGATGTTTCAGAACACGAGGAGAATATCCGACTTTAGCAAAAACAAAAACGTCGTACATTATCGTATTATACTGCGAGAAACAAAGACTCATTCATAATTCGCGTCGTGATTCTCCAAATGTTGAATTCCGCTTTTTTTTATGGATTTCGACTTTCATTCGCTCGTTAAGTCTCGATGGTTTCTCGGCGCAAAGACATACAATTTGCGAGTAACTGATTTCTCGTTAAAAAGCGTAGGAACGCTCGCTTGGTCTGCGTTTATGCAGATGCCAGTTCGTAAAAGAAAAGAAACTCGTGCCTCAAAATTACGTGCAATTATCAGAAACTTAACAAACAATAACATTGCGCATATCAAATATTAACTCGCCGCTTTACGAGCTTCGACTGTTTTCTGTTACGTTAGTGGTGCCATAAATTTTAATAACCACAATCGTTAAATAATGAGAGCTATTTAAATTGAATTCAAACATATATGTAACGTTTTCTTCTCTTGCGGTTTCTTAAGACTCAATCAATGTATACCCCGGGGAGAATCAAGTTGCAGTTCGTAAAGTGTAATCCAGGATTGGCGACATCGCGATCAAATCATCGTTGCTCTTGCGGATAATTCATGGGGATGGTTTAATTAATATCAGAACTTGAGCGTGTGTAATCGTAACCACAGGTTTCTCGTGTAATATAATCCTAACTCGACGATTTACACACGCTTCTGAGTCGTCCTGGACTTTACACCCGCGAAGGAGAAAAGTTATAAAGACTCTTTTTCTGGTATAATTTATAATAAGTATGCAAAAATGACTCAGTTGTAACTACTCTTTATTAAATAAACAATTTATTATTAAACTTTGAATGAGAATAAACCCAAGTCGGAAAAACCAAGAACAATATTTTCTTGCACTCAAATCACAGCCATTTTTATAATTTTTTCAAGTATATTTTTCAAAGAAAAATAAATCCTGAAAAGACTGAAAAAATAAAAAAGATGGCGCAATAAAAACGCCGGGTGAAGTCTTGAAAAATACCCCAATTTCAGAGTTATTCATAATCGAATTTAAATTGTTTGAAAAATTCAAACTGCCAAAAATGAAATCTTTCTTGCAAAACCAAGTTGCTGAAAACACAAAACCATACACAATTTCCAGTCGTCTCTTCTAAATATTGTAACAAAAGAGCATTTCGTTGAATCAAAATGATTGTATCCAATTATTCTCAATAATTCCGAACCGAAGGGTTAATTTTCAAAAGCAAAATCGTAATGATATTCCACTACTGATTTTCTTTAGCTTATTGAAATGTAAAGCACACTTGCATTTGTACGTACCCATGAATCGCCAAAAAGGGTTACCTTCGTAAACTTTTTTCAATACCAGTTAATTTTCATTAACAATTTTTATCGTTGGAAGTTAAATTCATTTTCATTCGAAATCTGCTTTGAATTGAATAGAACAGCGTCGTTGTTTCCAATGCATCAACCGTTAAAATTCATTATTGCAAATACCATCTGAAACGGGAGCGATTTCGAGCCATCAATCGTACAAGAATCCATATCTGTAACATGAATAATGAATTCATTGGGATAAATTCGATTCTCCGGGACGTGGCGAAAAGGTGCGGATAACGGTGATACCCTTATTCGTGACAAAAAAAACAACTTTCATCGGCTATACGAGGCCGTAAGGCAGGCCTTGTCTTCCGGGTCTTCCTTTATCGCACGAGAGACCGCGACAAATTGATAATTGCGACGCGCTGCTCCCATTCCCTTTTGCGCCCTTGATCGAGATTAATTGATTTTTTCACGAGTGTTTCGAAACTCTTAAATCGGTCTTCCGCCAGGCAAAAGAACGGAATAAAATGAAATTATTAAATTCGTTAAAGAGTAGCGTTTCTACTACATCCTTGAAGTACTAAAGTATTGGGCTACTGGATTGCAGTACTTAAAGCACCAGTACTTTACTAGATTTCTTGTACAAGTGTCGAGCATAAACCTTGACAGATGTTACTGATAATAATTGAAGTCAAGCATCGAGCGTTACGTTTTTTCCATTACATTTCTGATAAATGCAAGCGGCGCGAGTTCAAGGATCGAAGGATCGCCAAGTCTCGTTGATGGCCTTGCATAAGAATGGCTCGGCAGCGTCGATCGATGCCCGATACGTCACTTGGCGCGGCAGCAGTCATCGATGGCGGCGAATAAATGGACGAGCTGCGCCGCTGGACCGATCCCATTAGCCGCGATCATGTACTTAACAACAACGGAATTATTTTCATTCAAAGTCCGTCAACCCAAGAATACTAAAAGGGCTTCAAAACATTTATTTAAGGACTTGATTCGTTTGTAGAAACTTGAAAAATGCGTTTTTCGAAGTACTTAATCCCAGAAAAGTACTAAAGTACTAGAGCACTAGAATATTGAAGTACTTTCCTTGGGTAAAAGATAAACTAAGAAGCTCGTTTGATTTCTTAGTAAATAAATCTAAGAAAAGCGAAGTTTCGCGACGCGAGAATAGAGAAATGCATCGAAGAAGAGGAAGGTCTTAAACGTGGAGAATAATAGAGCGGAAAAGTTTGATAAATTTAGTGACGTTTCGTCCGCTCGGAGCGGTTTGAAAGGAAAGAAATACAGGCAGCGCGGCTCGGTAGTAAAGAATTTTATCGGGGACCCGACCTATCGCAATGGACGAGGATCGCGCGGAGCACCTGCGCGCATGACAAAGCAGGGCCGGTGAGCCCGTTCTCTTGCTCAATGTAACGTTCATGTGCGCGTACTATAAAGTGCCGAGGAGCTAGGCGCCTTACACAATACGCACACCTTTGCGAATTTTCACCTACGATACGAACCGGAGGAGAATACGCTCTGGGAGCGTTTAAAAGGCGATTGCGGTTAGAAGAGGAACAGTATATGTAATTTATTGCTACCATTTAAAACGCCATATAATAATACGCCAGCGCAACAATTTCTTAATGTTTCGTTTGAACTGAACTGCACCGCGGAAGAATGAGAGGAGGCGAAGATGCGCGATGGAGATAGAAGGAGGAGCGAGAAATGAAAAGAAGAACGAGGAAGCGCGACGGGACGTTCTTGAAATAAGAAAGAATTGCTCTTCGGAGATTGCCATCGCATCTTTGCAGTATAGCTCTTTCTTCGTTTCGTTATTAGGACGAAAATGAAAAATATTGCCCCCAACGTGAACAGATATCACGATGTTTAATTCAAGCAGCACTTTTCATTCTTGCCTCGAATGAATGGCAGTGGAATTGTAATTCATCTACCGAAAGATTCCCGATATCACCGATCGAGCCAAGGCGCCTTGAGAAAGGTCAAAAATGAGCGGAGCAAGGGCTGTCGAGTAGCCTCGATTTAAATACATTTGAATAATGCCGTGCTCGCGCGACTCCGGAACAATACTAAATCAATTGTAATTGTTAATAATCGCAATACGACGACGACGTCTTTGTCGTGAATTGCCCCTCGATTTTCTCTCCGCGCTGCAGCAGCAGACTTCTCGTCGTCGTGATCTGGTTACATTGCTACCCGTTATGTCGAGAGTTCGAAATACATTTTTACCTTACCCTCCCCCCTTCCCGCTCCCGCGTTTCTTGCATTCACTGCCTTCCTTTTCTTCTCTTTTCCTTCTTCATCTTATTTGGCTTCTCTTCTCGAGCTTCTGGCTTATATACAAGTATTTACTCGATGCGTTCGTACGTCACGGTCAATACGGTCTCGACTTCTTCTTCTTCTTCTTCTTCTTCTTCTTCTTCTTCTTCTTCTTCTTCTTCTTCTTCTTCTTCTTCTTCTTCTTCTTCTTCTTCTTCTTCATCTTCTTCTTCTTCTGCTTCTCCTTCTGCTTCTTC